>CM060617.1:37555343-37687843 GCA_030578275.1 Meda fulgida | reverse complement strand
CACGAACACTAACCGGCACGGGACAGAGCTCAACGGGAGAATATACACCGGGTAAACGAGGGAACTAGGCACAGGTGGATTAACAGCGTAAACCGCAGGTGCAGACGAGACAGAACATGATAGTCCCTCTGCAACACAAGATTACATCTCTTCTTTACTGTTTTAATCACGGGGGCAAAGTTGTGTGAGATTCTCTCCTGCTGATTTTTAGTAATAACCATACCCAAATAAGTTAGAGCATCCTTTACAGGAATATTACAAATTGTTCTGGCATGGCAACTTTTTAAAGCAACCCGTTCACATTTTTGTAAATTAAGGCGGAGACCTGAGGCACTGTAAAAGATTTCAATGAACTTGAACAGCTTTCAGGAAAGGTCTGTGTCATCAGCCAACTGTCCTATCAGGACACTTCTCTCTCCAACTCGAATTCCTTTCATCTTGCATGATTTAATGAAGTGACAAACGCCTGAGCAACAATGAGAAAGAGGTAAACAGAAACTGGGCAACCTTGCCTAACTCCTCTTTCCAGATTATGTCTTTGTGTATGCCATTATTTAATTTCACAGAACTATTTCCACCTGCATAAAGAGCTTACATGTCATACTTCATCTCCGGATCAAAACAGTCATGCTTCTATACAAAATGTTCGAGTTAGAGCGCATTGAATCAGTGCGATCAAAAGCGGCGCTAGTGTGTGAGTAAGCCATTTTATCAGAGCCTCTCCGCGATCGCGGCGACAGTATTGTGGTGGAGACTTTGTCTAATGCCACTGGGTATATTAGACGAGGTTGAAGTATTAGTTAGGAGGCAACGTGGAGGCAGGGTGGGGAGTCGCAATGACAATGACAGTAGTCCGAGCTGTGCACACTCGGCACGCGCGCGAGGCAGATCTGGCCGCGCTGCTCCTATCATCTCACTCATGATCTGTGCCTTGCCATGGCCAGTGAGCGTTTGAACTAAACAGGTCTTGTCTACTTGTGTTTGTATGCCATATGAATAATATATATGTGCCCCATACATGGAATCAGAGTGCCTACTGTATTTAGTAAATAGAAAATCTCTACAGCAAAAGGCCAACCACTACATGCATTCGGTTTGTTTCTACCATTTATTAGTAATGATTTACACAGTTGGTTTACTACTTACTATATACCTGTGCATTCAGTATTGTGCAATATAGCATACAGAAGGGGAGGGACATTTTGGGGGGAAAGAAGTGCTGCATTTTATCATTTAAACATGTGACTTTTCATGAAAATTCTATAATCCAAGATTGCCGCCAACATATGACGTCATAATATGCTAATTAGATGGGAAGATTTAATCCCTACATAAACTTTGGGTCATCCTTAATATTTCTCTAGTTTACAGAAAGTCTCTATCTTTTATCACTTTTAAGATATAGCATTTTGAAATTAAGATGTCAAAAGCGAACGTTTTAGGAAAAAACCTCTGGCGCCCAAAGGGTTAAAGGGACAAGAGCCTAATATTCCTGCTCTATGATTTTAATGGTAATCAAACAAAAGACAAGGAAAACACTCACTGCTCTGGATTGAATAGCTTTTGCAACTTTAATAAGGATTAATCTTTCATTTATACAGTCAAATGCCCAATGTTATTTTACATTTCATTACTTCATTTGATGTCTTCGAATGTATTCGATTAGAAAAGTAAAATTTTATTTATATAGCACTTTTAACGCAACAATGCACAAAGTGCTTTACACAATATAAAAACACAATCATTAAAATGCATTAATGAAGAGCTATACACAGTACATAAAGAAACAAAAAATATCAGGATACAAAAACACAGAAGACTTCACAAAATATTAAAAGCACGTCTATACAAGTACGTTTTCAGCCGACATTTAAAAACAAACACAAATTCAGCAGGTCTAAAATCAACTTGTACACTACTCCATGGTTTTGGAGCCCTCACTGCAAACGCTCTATCCCCTTTGGTTACAAATGTAGTTCTTGGAGCAGCTTATTAAAAGAAGACCTAAGACGTCTCAGGACATCTCTGATTCAGGAGATTTCAGGAGCTCAGGTAAATATATAGGTGCCAAACCATTTAAAGCTTTATATGTCAACAGTACAATTTTAAAATCAATCCTTAAATAAACAGGTAACCAATGTAAAGAAGCTAAAACAGGTGTAATATGATGAAATCATTTTGTTCTTGTCAGTAATCTGGCTACAGAATTCTGCACTAATTGTAACGTGAAACAGTGCGATGGTTCAAAGAAGAGAACAGAGCATTACAATAATCAAGGCGGGAAGAAATAAAAGCATGAATACGTTTTTCTGTATCATTAAAATTCAAAAACCGCCTCAACTTGGAAATTTTTCTTAACTGATAAAAACGAGACTGAACCAACTTCTTGACATGAAATTCAAAATGTAAATTGGAATCAAAATAAGTGTTTAGTAGTTTTCAGAACCTGAGAACTAATGTTAGACCTACCTGAAAAACCTGAAAAGCACTGTTTATTTTACTAGTATCTTTGCTCTATTGTATTTGTTTGTGGTGTTTCTTGTAGTTAGATTATGTAGACAGAGATGCAACAAGCACCAGAGTCAGCGACCATCTTTTAGTTAGAACATTGTCCCATCTTTCTTATATGCAGGCGACTTACAATACCGAAGTAACAATTCACAGTTTCAGTTTCTTCTCCTTAACCAATATAACATACTTTAAGTCATGGACTACATTACCCAAAATGCACCATCAATTACTGGAGCGCATTTCAGTCTGTGCAGCACTGAATTAACCACTCGTGTCATCAAACAGAATGAAACAAAACTAAGATCAACATTAACAAGCTTCCTCATACATGAACATAGAACATAAACTGATACTTCAGATATTGTACCTCTTAAGTCCCTTTCACACAGCGCGTTGATTGCCAGAACGCCTTCAGTGTGAACGCAAACACGACCCGGGATCGATGCCGGGATTGGGACCTAGTAACATTACCGGGATCAGTCCCGGAACGTACGCTGTGTGAACAAAAGCCGTAATCAGTGCCGTGTCGTAATGATGACGCTGAAGCCGGGATCTTTCGCCAGCCAGTGAATGTACGTAATGCGATGGGTTATAATCGAATCAGAGAAAAAAAATGCACAAGCGTGGTTTATCAAGAGAGGAATCGCAGCTCATAAGCAAACTTAAGACGCTGCTGAGACATTATGTCACATCAATGTCACGTGTCTTTACGGGATTTTTACAGGTTGTGTGTGAACGCACTCTCTGATTCCGGAAAATCACTGGCAGTGTGAATGAACCAAAATCAAACGAACCCGGGTCACTTAATCCGTGTATTTTCCAGAATCTCTGTGTGGAAGGGACTTTATAGAAATACGACACAATCACATGTTTAAAGCAAGACAGTTTATGCAACATATTAAACAAGAACAACCTTTAATTTAACACACAACAGGGTCAAACAGTATAACCACCATATTTTGTTCTGATTTCATCGTAACTTGCTCTAGGAGCTTGTCTGAGTTGATCACACATACCTCTCTGTTCCTGACACTGCAGAAGTCCCCAACTGGAGAAAGTTGAGTTGAGCACCAGCAGGAGATTGTGACAGATTCAGGAGACAGATTCTGCTCAGCAAGACTGGATTATCATAAACACCGCTGATGAAGACTTTACTCTGACTGGATCGGAGTCTGGAAAGCAGTACTTGATCGGCTACAGGATAGTGAGTAAAGTGGGAGTGAGTGAAGCCAGTGACACTATACCGTCTTCAAGTAAGTGTAATATGCACATTTTTTTTGCATTAATCTACATTTGCTTCATTCACAACAGTCAATGTTTGTATTGACATATTTCCGAACAGTATTAATAAATGTGTATCATTTTGTAAACGGTTTCCCATTTGACTGTATACTGTATATGAACACATTATTTCCTTTGTTCATGTTGTTACAAATAGTCCTTAAAGACGCAGAGTATATTATGTATGTAACGGGTTGGGGTTCAGAGACTGTAATGGGTATTGAACATGTAACGGGTATTATGTATCTAACGGGTTGGGGTGATGAATGGAGCAAGACTCAAAAATACAGAAGAATAGTCTTTTATCAATTATAGAAATTAAACAAAACACAAACAAAAAGTACCCCGAGGGGGAAAGCATGAGCCTTGACTTGAGACCCAGCACAGACTCCCCTCGCACCTCTCTCGAACCACACTCAAATGTTCCTCAAATAATGATCTTCACACGATCACCTGCTCACCTTAGCTTCATTAGGGAGCACCCATTCACATTAACCTAGTACATTAAACATCTAGTCATCATCACAATATGATTACTTTGTATGATGAGCAAAGTCCTATTTCCTCTCATATCAAATATTTGATTAGTTCTACAGGCGCCAAATCAAATATGGTGACGTGTCAATATTACCAAACCCTCAGGAGTGGTTGTGTCAGGATTTGGGCTCTGTAAACAGCAGACACGTTTCAATCTCTGTGTTGGAGGATTTCTGCATGTGTTAGCAATGGATGCAGGATCATTTTCTCTTGACATGATAATCACACTCTTCATGTCTGTTGATTTCCACAGTCATGGTTCCCAAGACCAGGAGTGAGTTCCTTCAGTGTAAGTCAGAAAACAAGCAGAAAAACGCAGTAAACACGACAGAAGAGTTTTAGAGTTGATCATGTAAATGATGAGTAAACTGTATTGAGATATGCTGATATATTGAACATGAAGAGTTCAAGATTCATAATTCCTGATTGTGATGTGTTTTGTCTCCATCAGATTCCCGTCAGCTCACTCTGGATCTGAACACATTGAATAAACACCTCTGTCTGTCTGAGGAGAACAGAGTGATTACTGGCAACTTCACAGAGCTTCAGTCATATCCTGATCATCCAGACAGATTTGATTGTTATGAGCAGGTGCTGTGTAGTGAGAGTGTGTGTGAACAACGCTGTTACTGGGAGGTCGAGTGGCGGGGTGGTGTGTCTATATCAGTGTCGTATAAGAGCATCGGCAGGAAGGGATATGGTGATAAGTGTGGGTTTGGGTTTAATGATCAGTCCTGGAGTTTGGACTGCACTCCCTCCGGTTACTCTTTCATACACAATAACAAAGAGACGAAACTCCCTGCAGTGTCCAGTCGTAGAGTAGGAGTGTATGTGGATCACAGTGCAGGAACTCTGGCCTTCTACAGCGTCTCTCACACAATGAGCCTCATCCACACAGTGAAGACCACATTCACTCAGCCGCTCTATCCGGGGTTTTATGTTTTTCTTGGATCATCAGTGAAACTTTGTGGATGAATCAGAATAGACTGTAGAGAGATTCTACCCATAATTGAGCTGCATGATAAATCAGTAACAGTGAGATGTTACCGAGTCTCTTATTTTCTCTTCATTACATTAATAACACAGCTGAACTTCTGTCACTGGAATATCAGGTCAGAATCACTGTGTGTTATAAATCCTCATATAGACATCAGGGTGTGTGACGGTGTGTATCTGTTTCTCAAGCTCTGTTTGTGTTGATCAAGATCAGCTTCATTTAGTTTTATAGTAGAGTCACATCAAGCATTTATAATGTATGTAGAATTGGGATTTGTTCAAGCACTGAAGCTGCTGCATCATTATTGTATTTGTACTATTTTGCCAGGTACTCTTTTCATAAAATAAATAAATGAATAAAACTGATACATCAAAGCACTGTAATGATATATTGTATGATCTAAGACATTTGTATTGATCTGTGTCTGCTGATCAAACCTAACGAATCCTGATACACACTGGATATTCTGAGGAAAGACACCAGCAAGATGCTCCAATCCGGCCACAGGGGGCGCTACAACTGACCAAGACCCAATGAACTTAAACATATAAACCTTTTTTAGGTCTGAAGAACTCTGTTACAACTCAATCTTTTGCTCATCCTTCTCGTAAAAAAATAATTCTAATTATAGATCTCAGTTTCCTCAATAAACAACTCTTTGATATCTCTACGCGTTAACAATGCTGCTTCTCCACAACTGCGCCACACATACATAAATTTAACAGTATCTTTTTAGTCTCCTTCACGTCAAACTTCACTTCTCCTCTTGCTACATTGTCTCTGACACATAACAAATAAAATTTTAAAAAATCCAATTAGATAAATCAAATACTCAAATATCTTTGGAGAGATCTGAATCTCGTCTGCTCTACCAATTAGAGAGAGCGCGAGCGAAAGATTAGAGCCGACGCGTGCGAAATCTGGAAAAACAATGCACTACACAACATCCACAACAACTCTCATTGGTCAGTCCTCCCAAACACAGATTATTTAATTCATTATTTTTAACACACATGAAAATAACTAATAAAATGAAAATAAAATGTTCTGCTCATTCATTTAATTAAATCGTATGTTCGTGCTTTTCGTAACCTGGGTTACACAAGACTATAATGTGCGCTATTATATATATATATATATATATATATATATATATATATATATATATATATATATATATATATATATACACACTCACCTAAAGGATTATTAGGAACACCATACTAATACTGTGTTTGACCCCCTTTCACCTTCAGAACTGCCTTAATTCTACGTGGCATTGATTCAACAAGGTGCTGAAAGCATTCTTTAGAAATGTTGGCCCATATTGATAGGATAGCATCTGGCAGTTGATGGAGATTAGTGGGATGCATATCCAGGGCACGAAGCTTCCGTTCCACCACATCCCAAAGATGCTCTATTGGGTTGAGATCTGGTGACTGTGGGGGCCATTTTAGTACAGTGAACTCGTTGTCATGTTCAAGAAACCAATGTGAAATGATTCGAGCTTTGTGACATGGTGCATTATCCTGCTGGAAGTAGCCATCAGAGGATGGGTACATGGTGGCCATAAAGGGATGGACATGGTCAGAAACAATGCTCAGGTAGGCCGTGGCATTTAAACAATGCCCAATTGGTACTAAGGGGCCTAAAGTGTGCCAAGAAAACACCCCCCACACCATTACACCACCACCACCAGCCTGCACAGTGGTAACAAGGCATGATGGATCCATGTTCTCATTCTGTTTACGCCAAATTCTGACTCTACCATCTGAATGTCTAAACAGAAATCGAGACTCATTAGACCAGGCAACATTTTTCCAGTCTTCAACTGTCCAATTTTGGTGAGCTCTTGCAAATTGTAGCCTCTTTTTCCTATTTGTAGTGGAGATGAGTGGTACCCGGTGGGGTCTTCTGCTGTTGTAGCCCATCCGCCTCAAGGTTGTGCGTGTTGTGGCTTCACAAATGCTTTGCTGCATACCTCGGCTGTGACGAGTGGTTATTTCAGTCAAAGTTGCTCTTCTATCAGCTTGAATCAGTCGGCCCATTTTCCTCTGACCTCTAGCATCAACAAGGCATTTTCGCCCACAGGACTGACGCATACTGGATGTTTTTCCCTTTTCACACCATTCTTTGTAAACCCTAGAAATGGTTGTGCGTGAAAACCCCAGTAACCGAGCAGATGTGAAATACTCAGACCGGCCCGTCTGGCACCAACAAACATGCCACGCTCAAAATTGCTTAAATCACCTTTCCTTCCCATTCTGACATTCAGTTTGGAGTTCAGGAGATTGTCTTGACCAGGACCACATCCCTAAATGCATTGAAGCAACTGCCATGTGATTGGTTGATTAGATATTTGCATTAATGCGAAATTGAACAGGTGTTCCTAATAATCCTTTAGGTGAGTGTATATGACTATATTGGCGCCAATATCGCAAGCCTAACATGCCTAAATCTGCAGAAAAAAGTTTTTCCTCTCTCTCTACCCTGGCGGGGTGCTACTGCAGACCACCTCTTCCCTGCATGTGATGGCCACCCTGAAACTATGGAAGGCCAATTACCCTTTCGAACAACGAGGTTCAGGTGGAGACATTGGCGAATGATGGTCAGTTGGATCGTGATGGGCAAGTGAATCATGATGCTCGGGTCTCTGGTGGTCCGTCAGAGTTGCAGTGTTTTCACCAGTCTCACAGGTGGGGTAGTTAGAGACTATGGACACTGCAAGGTGTTGGTCCTCGGTCAGCTCCATCCTGTGCACCTGTTCTTGGCCCAGGCAGGACAGAAATGATGGAGATGGTTTTCGAAGGATGCCATTAACACTGTGTTGTCTGAGCTCCTTTGGTCATCGACAATGTGATGAAGTGTTGGCTTGCTCTGGATGTGGCGCTGTCACTTGATGGCACGATGGATGTTTCTGTGTTCTGTCTTCAGTCAGAGGGCCTTCTAGGTGGTCGTTGGCTTCAGGTCTCATACCTAGTCATAGGAAGTTTGACCGGTCCCCCCTCATCTTCCTGGCAGAGCCTATCCTGGAGGAATTCCTTTAGAAACCCCACGATCTCTGCTGACTCAGACGTAACCACATTGCTCTGCTCTGATGAGAGTTCGGACTTGTGTTGTGGGGCATGTTGTGCACCACCTACCGTCGGCTCGGAACTATGATCAGAGACAGAGTAGATGGTTGATGTTTCACCATCTTGTCCGAAGCAGCTTTTTGCTTGGCATAGGTCTTAAAGGATTAGTTCACTTTTTAAAAAACGTTTGCTGATAATTTACTCACCCCCATGTCATCCGAGATGTCCATGTCTTTCTTTCTTCAGTCGAAAAGAAATTAAGGTTTTTGATGAAAACATTGCAGGATTTATCTCCATATAATGGACTTCAATGGGACCCAAACGGTTCAAGGTCCAAATGACAGTTTCAGTGCAGCTTCAAAGGGCTTTAAACCATCATTTTATTAAATCAAGCCAATTCATGTGAATACTATCGTATATGAACAAAGAGAAGACCTAGAGTTCACTAACATTACAGCTAAGTGTAGGAAACGGATATCCATGGGGTGAAAGTGTAAAGAAAACACCATACAAAACATTACAATACGATAAGTGTTACGATAGTGTTGCTAAAAATGAAACCGTGGTAAACAATTTAAGAACACTAGCGTTGTTAAACATACTGTTCAATAACAATGTTCAATATTAGAATCCAGCTCTAATGCGACTGAGCTCGTTTCACATACAACTGTTGATAGTTAGATATAATTTATCTAACAAATGAATTTTACGACATGTTAAAACGTTTTGATGAGGCCAAAAACTGCTTACCACATGTTTTCATAAAAGAATTTCTGGAAAATTGTTCTGGATCAGGCCTAAAAGACCGATGCCTAAAACTCTGGTATCAATAGTGTAAAAAATGAATCGTCCCACCTTACAAAAATACCGCGATTATCAATGGTAATTCATTAGCTTAACTGTTGTTTAGTGACATGCGCAACATAACGGTGCATCTATGACTGTGCTGTGAAATTCCGTGGTTGTGTGATTCATTATATAGGCAGCATAACGGCAGAACATGTATAGGTAAACTCGATGAAGTGTTATTGGACGACATGTTGTCATAGCTTCTTGACACATAACGGCTACCGTAGTTGCAACACACATTTGAAAATACAAAATACAATTTCACCGCTAGATGGGGGGACATTCGTACACAGCGTGCCTTTAAGGACTGAGCTGTAGGGTCTTTAACAAAAAGCCTCCAGAATGGAGGAGGTCGAAGGCCATATTCCCTAGTATCATCAACTCTCCCCTGCGGTCTGTTCATGTGGCCGACAGACAAACTGTCCATCAACACATGCTAACATTTTAAAATTGTACATATATTTTGAGTAGATAACCGATAGTATATTCTCAGTGAAGGGTTTCACCCTGTGTGCTTCCACACTGATTAAGGATAGTTCAGGAGATACAAGAAAAGTAAAAATGATATATATCTTATATGTGCAATAGATCATAGCTACCATAGAAAAAGTAAGATGCTTTGAATTAACACGAGTAAAATTAAATTCGCTCAAGGCAAACTTTACTTATGCTGCGTCTCTGAAAATTGATTTTCTAAATTATACAACTTAATCTAAATAAGAGCTATGTAGAGTCCTGGGATTTCTAAAACTAAAAACAAAAAAAACATTGTGACAAACTTTGACAATATGTTTCATGTCACATGGACAAAAAATACTGTTTGAAATTAGATCTAAGACCCCACAGCACAGTTTTTGCTTTCAATTTGAGTACAAATAATAAATTAGGTTAGATTTATGCAAAATCATTTATATCATACAGAAGTATTCTAAGAAGATTAATAGAAGATACGATTTTAATAAAACTTTAAACAGTCTTTTAATTTTAAAAGATCTAATTTAAACTTGTACGATTATGCTTTTTAATGAATTTGGTATGAATAAACCTGTGGAAAGCAGACTAGCTTTACCGTGACACCATGTGTCTGTAACTGCTCTCGTCTCTGCGGGTCTGAAGCTTCAGTTCAGTAGTTATTACCGGACACCATGTGTCAAAATGATTGATGACTTCCGGTTGACCTTTGACCTTTTCCGGCCCCGCCTTTTCTGGGTGTGCATCCGGTATCTATAGATAAGGATTGACCTATTGACCCCACCCATCCAATCGATTATGTGTTTTGACAGGTTGTGCATCCGGCCTCTATTGTTAAGGGTCAAGCAGTTGACCCCGCCTATCCGATCAATGAAATGTTTTGACCATCTGGCCTCTATTGATAAGGGTTGTGGTGTTGAGCTATCCGATCAATCAACTGTTTTGACATTCCAGAGGCCATTGTGGTTTCCTGTGTAATGTGAGAGGAAAAAAGTCAGTGTCACAGGCTGTCCCTCTCCTCCCTCTATATGTGTCACAGACGCTCCCCCTCCCTCTGCAAGTGTGTCACAGACGCTCCCCCTCCCTCTGCATGTGTGTCACAGACGCTCCCCCTCCCTCTGCATGTGTGTCACAAACGCTCCCCCTCCCTCTGCATGTGTGTCACAGACGCTCCCCCTCCCTCTGCATGTGTGTCACAGACGCTCCCCCTACCTCTGCAAGTGTGTCACAGACGCTCCCCCTACCTCTGCATGTGTGTCACAGACGCTCCCCCTCCCTCTGCATGTGTGTCACAGACGCTTCCCCTCCCTCTGCAAGTGTGTCACAGACGCTCCCCCTCCCTCTGCATGTGTGTCACAGACGCTCCCCCTCCCTCTGCAAGTGTGTCACAGACGCTCCCCCTCCCTCTGCATGTGTCACAGACGCTCCCCCTCCCTCTGCAAGTGTGTCACAGACGCTCCCCCTCCCTCTGCATGTGTGTCACAGACGCTCCCCGTCCCTCTGCATGTGTGTCACAGACGCTCCCCCTCCCTCTGCATGTGTGTCACAGACGCTCCCCCTCCCTCTGCATGTGTGTCACAGACGCTCCCCCTACCTCTGCAAGTGTGTCACAGACGCTCCCCCTACCTCTGCATGTGTGTCACAGACGCTCCCCCTCCCTCTGCAAGTGTGTCACAGACGCTCCCCCTCCCTCTGCATGTGTCACAGACGCTCCCCCTCCCTCTGCAAGTGTGTCACAGACGCTCCCCCTCCCTCTGCATGTGTGTCACAGACGCTACCCCTCCCTCTGCATGTGTGTCACAGACGCTCCCCCTACCTCTGCAAGTGTGTCACAGACGCTCCCCCTACCTCTGCATGTGTCACAGACGCTCCCCCTCCCTCTGCATGTGTGTCACAGACGCTC
Organism: Meda fulgida; assembly: GCA_030578275.1. Lineage (NCBI taxonomy): Eukaryota > Metazoa > Chordata > Actinopteri > Cypriniformes > Leuciscidae > Meda > Meda fulgida. The sequence goes on along the minus strand of CM060617.1, from coordinate 37,676,220 downwards.
CCCCTCCCTCTGCAAGTGTGTCACAGACGCTCCCCCTCCCTCTGCAAGTGTGTCACAGACGCTCCCCCTCCCTCTGCAAGTGTGTCACAGACGCTCCCCCTCCCTCTGCATGTGTGTCACAGACGCTCCCCCTCCCTCTGCATGTGTGTCAAAGACGCTCCCCCTCCCTCTGCAAGTGTGTCACAGACGCTCCCCCTCCCTCTGCAAGTGTGTCACAGACGCTCCCCCTCCCTCTGCAAGTGTGTCACAGACGCTCCCCCTACCTCTGCAAGTGTGTCACAGACGCTCCCCCTCCCTCTGCATGTGTGTCACAGACGCTCCCCCTCCCTCTGCAAGTGTCACAGACGCTCCCCCTCCCTCTGCAAGTGTGTCACAGACGCTCCCCCTCCCTCTGCAAGTGTGTCACAGACGCTCCCCCTCCCTCTGCAAGTGTGTCACACACGCTCCCCCTCCCTCTGCATGTGTGTCACAGACGCTCCCTCTCCCTCTGCAAGTGTGTCACAGACGCTCCCCCTCCCTCTGCATGTGTCACAGACGCTCCCCCTCCCTCTGCAAGTGTCACAGACGCTCCCCCTACCTCTGCAAGTGTGTCACAGACGCTCCCCCTCCCTCTGCATGTGTCACAGACGCTCCCCCTCCCTCTGCATGTGTCACAGACGCTCCCCCTACCTCTGCGTGTGTGTCACAGACGCTCCCCCTCCCTCTGCGTGTGTGTCACAGACGCTCCCCCTCCCTCTGCAAGTGTGTCACAGACGCTCCCCCTACCTCTGCAAGTGTGTCACAGACGCTCCCCCTCCCTCTGCATGTGTCACAGACGCTCCCCCTCCCTCTGCAAGTGTGTCACAGACGCTCCCCCTACCTCTGCAAGTGTGTCACAGACGCTCCCCCTACCTCTGCGTGTGTGTCACAGACGCTCCCCCTACCTCTGCGTGTGTGTCACAGACGCTCCCCCTCCCTCTGCGTGTGTGTCACAGACGCTCCCCCTCCCTCTGCAAGTGTGTCACAGACGCTCCCCCTCCCTCTGCAAGTGTGTCACAGACGCTCCCCCTCCCTCTGCAAATGTGTCACAGACGCTCCCCCTACCTCTGCAAGTGTGTCACAGACGCTCCCCCTCCCTCTGCATGTGTCACAGACGCTCCCCCTCCCTCTGCATGTGTGTCACAGACGCTCCCCCTCCCTCTGCATGTGTGTCACAGACGCTCCCCCTACCTCTGCATGTGTGTCACAGACGCTCCCCCTCCCTCTGCATGTGTGTCACAGACGCTCCCCTCCCTCTGCAAGTGTGTCACAGACGCTCCCCCTACCTCTGCAAGTGTGTCACAGACGCTCCCCCTCCCTCTGCAAATGTGTCACAGACGCTCCCCTCCCTCTGCAAGTGTGTCACAGACGCTCCCCCTCCCTCTGCATGTGTGTCACAGACGCTCCCCCTCCCTCTGCAAGTGTCACAGACGCTCCCCCTACCTCTGCAAGTGTGTCACAGACGCTCCCCCTCCCTCTGCAAGTGTGTCACAGACGCTCCCCCTCCCTCTGCAAGTGTGTCACAGACGCTCCCCCTACCTCTGCAAGTGTGTCACAGACGCTCCCCCTACCTCTGCAAGTGTGTCACAGACGCTCCCCCTCCCTCTGCATGTGTGTCACAGACGCTCCCCCTCCCTCTGCAAGTGTGTCACAGACGCTCCCCCTACCTCTGCAAGTGTGTCACAGACGCTCCCCCTCCCTCTGCATGTGTCACAGACGCTCCCCCTCCCTCTGCAAGTGTGTCACAGACGCTCCCCCTACCTCTGCAAGTGTGTCACAGACGCTCCCCCTCCCTCTGCGTGTGTGTCACAGACGCTCCCCCTACCTCTGCGTGTGTGTCACAGACGCTCCCCCTACCTCTGCGTGTGTGTCACAGACGCTCCCCCTCCCTCTGCGTGTGTGTCACAGACGCTCCCCCTCCCTCTGCGTGTGTCACAGACGCTCCCCCTACCTCTGCGTGTGTCACAGACGCTCCCCCTCCCTCTGCAAGTGTGTCACAGACGCTCCCCCTCCCTCTGCAAGTGTGTCACAGATGCTCCCCCTACCTCTGCAAGTGTGTCACAGACGCTCCCCCTACCTCTGCATGTGTGTCACAGACGCTCCCCCTCCCTCTGCATGTGTCACAGACGCTCCCCCTCCCTCTGCATGTGTGTCACAGACGCTCCCCCTCCCTCTGCATGTGTGTCACAGACGCTCCCCCTCCCTCTGCATGTGTGTCACAGACGCTCCACTTCCCTCTGCATGTGTGTCACAGCCGCTCCCCCTACCTCTGCAAGTGTGTCACAGACGCTCCCCCTACCTCTGCATGTGTGTCACAGACGCTCCCCCTCCCTCTGCATGTGTCACAGACGCTCCCCCTCCCTCTGCATGTGTGTCACAGACGCTCCCCCTCCCTCTGCAAGTGTGTCACAGACGCTCCCCCTACCTCTGCATGTGTGTCACAGACGCTCCCCCTCCCTCTGCATGTGTGTCACAGACGCTCCCCTACCTCTGCATGTGTGTCACAGACGCTCCCCCTCCCTCTGCATGTGTGTCACAGACGCTCCCCCTCCCTCTGCATGTGTGTCACAGACGCTCCCCCTACCTCTGCAAGTGTGTCACAGACGCTCCCCCTCCCTCTGCATGTGTGTCACAGACGCTCCCCCTCCCTCTGCATGTGTGTCACAGACGCTCCCCCTCCCTCTGCAAGTGTGTCACAGACGCTCCCCCTCCCTCTGCAAGTGTGTCACAGACGCTCCCCCTCCCTCTGCATGTGTGTCACAGACGCTCCCCCTCCCTCTGCATGTGTGTCACAGACGCTCCCCCTACCTCTGCAAGTGTGTCACAGACGCTCCCCCTCCCTCTGCATGTGTGTCACAGACGCTCCCCCTCCCTCTGCATGTGTCACAGACGCTCCCCCTCCCTCTGCAAGTGTGTCACAGACGCTCCCCCTCCCTCTGCAAGTGTGTCACAGACGCTCCCCCTACCTCTGCAAGTGTGTCACAGACGCTCCCCCTCCCTCTGCATGTGTGTCACAGACGCTCCCCCTCCCTCTGCAAGTGTGTCACAGACGCTCCCCCTCCCTCTGCAAGTGTGTCACAGACGCTCCCCCTCCCTCTGCAAGTGTGTCACAGACGCTCCCCCTCCCTCTGCATGTGTGTCACAGACGCTCCCCCTCCCTCTGCATGTGTGTCACAGACGCTCCCCCTCCCTCTGCATGTGTGTCACAGACGCTCCCCCTCCCTCTGCATGTGTCACAGACGCTCCCCCTCCCTCTGCAAGTGTGTCACAGACGCTCCCCCTCCCTTTGCAAGTGTGTCACAGACGCTCCCCCTACCTCTGCATGTGTGTCACAGACGCTCCCCCTCCCTCTGCATGTGTGTCACAGACGCTCCCCCTCCCTCTGCATGTGTGTCACAGACGCTCCCCCTACCTCTGCAAGTGTGTCACAGACGCTCCCCCTCCCTCTGCATGTGTGTCACAGACGCTCCCCCTCCCTCTGCATGTGTGTCACAGACGCTCCCCCTCCCTCTGCAAGTGTGTCACAGACGCTCCCCCTCCCTCTGCAAGTGTGTCACAGACGCTCCCCCTCCCTCTGCATGTGTGTCACAGACGCTCCCCCTCCCTCTGCATGTGTGTCACAGACGCTCCCCCTACCTCTGCAAGTGTGTCACAGACGCTCCCCCTCCCTCTGCATGTGTGTCACAGACGCTCCCCCTCCCTCTGCATGTGTCACAGACGCTCCCCCTCCCTCTGCAAGTGTGTCACAGACGCTCCCCCTCCCTTTGCAAGTGTGTCACAGACGCTCCCCCTACCTCTGCAAGTGTGTCACAGACGCTCCCCCTCCCTCTGCATGTGTGTCACAGACGCTCCCCCTCCCTCTGCAAGTGTGTCACAGACGCTCCCCCTCCCTCTGCAAGTGTGTCACAGACGCTCCCCCCTCCCTCTGCATGTGTGTCACAGACGCTCCCCCTCCCTCTGCATGTGTGTCACAGACGCTCCCCCTACCTCTGCAAGTGTGTCACAGACGCTCCCCCTCCCTCTGCATGTGTGTCACAGACGCTCCCCCTCCCTCTGCATGTGTCACAGACGCTCCCCCTCCCTCTGCAAGTGTGTCACAGACGCTCCCCCTCCCTTTGCAAGTGTGTCACAGACGCTCCCCCTACCTCTGCAAGTGTGTCACAGACGCTCCCCCTCCCTCTGCATGTGTGTCACAGACGCTCCCCCTCCCTCTGCAAGTGTGTCACAGACGCTCCCCCTCCCTCTGCAAGTGTGTCACAGACGCTCCCCCTCCCTCTGCAAGTGTGTCACAGACGCTCCCCCTCCCTCTGCATGTGTGTCACAGACGCTCCCCCTCCCTCTGCATGTGTGTCACAGACGCTCCCCCTCCCTCTGCATGTGTCACAGACGCTCCCCCTCCCTCTGCATGTGTCACAGACGCTCCCCCTCCCTCTGCAAGTGTGTCACAGACGCTCCCCCTCCCTTTGCAAGTGTGTCACAGACGCTCCCCCTACCTCTGCATGTGTGTCACAGACGCTCCCCCTCCCTCTGCAAGTGTCACAGACGCTCCCCCTACCTCTGCATGTGTCACAGACGCTCCCCCTCCCTCTGCATGTGTGTCACAGACGCTCCCCCTACCTCTGCATGTGTGTCACAGACGCTCCCCCTCCCTCGGCATGTGTGTCACAGACGCTCCCCCTCCCTCTGCATGTGTGTCACAGACGCTCCCCCTACCTCTGCAAGTGTGTCACAGACGCTCCCCCTACCTCTGCATGTGTGTCACAGACGCTCCCCCTCCCTCTGCATGTGTCACAGACGCTCCCCCTCCCTCTGCATGTGTGTCACAGACGCTCCCCCTCCCTCTGCAAGTGTGTCACAGACGCTCCCCCTCCCTCTGCATGTGTCACAGACGCTCCCCCTCCCTCTGCAAGTGTGTCACAGACGCTCCCCCTCCCTCTGCATGTGTGTCACAGACGCTCCCCCTCCCTCTGCATGTGTGTCACAGACGCTCCCCCTCCCTCTGCATGTGTGTCACAGACGCTCCCCCTCCCTCTGCATGTGTGTCACAGACGCTCCCCCTCCCTCTGCATGTGTGTCACAGACGCTCCCCCTCCCTCTGCATGTGTGTCACAGACGCTCCCCCTCCCTCTGCATGTGTGTCACAGACGCTCCCCCTCCCTCTGCAAGTGTGTCACAGACGCTCCCCCTACCTCTGCAAGTGTGTCACAGGGGTTCTTGCCTACCCCTCCATGTCTGCTCTGATATCTGAAACAATGTTACATAAACAGGGTCTATCGTTTAAAATATTATTCAAATGAAAGTAGAGTTGAAAAACATACTGATCTTTATAAATGTATAAATGAAATGTTTATAAAATAATTTAACTACAGTTGAAAACGTATAGTTAAAATGGTGTAAATGAAATGGTTATGAAATAATTTAACTAAGGTTGAAACATACTATTCTTTATAAATGTATAAATGAAATGTTTATAAAATAATTTAAGAATAGTTGAAAACATATAGTTAAAATGGTGTAAATGAAATGGTTATAAAATAATTTAACTATAGTTGAAAACGTATAGTTAAAATGGTGTAAATGAAATGGTTATAAAATAATTTAACTAAGGTTGAAACATACTATTCTTTATAAATGTATAAATGAAATGTTTATAAAATAATTTAACAATAGTTGAAAACATATAGTTAAAATGCTGTAAATGAGTGTGTGTATGTGTGTGTGTGTGTGTGTGTGTGTGTGCGTGTGTGTGTGTGTGTGTCACGGTGTCAAAGCAGTAAACAATCTATCTCTGATACACACGGATGAATAGGTATTTGTTTAAAAACACTGATCCGATACATTTTGTAGACCGTTTGAATTAAATTAAAAAGCACTTATACATATACATTTATTATACTCATATACATCCTCATTGTAATTTATTTATCCAATTTCAAAGACTTTTTCAGTATGCGCTCATTAAAAACCTCTCAAACATTTTTAAGTTTTACTATTGTAAATCAGAAACACCTGTCATTTTGACTACCCTTATTTATTGTATCTTAAAGAGGTCATCTCTTTTGGGGTTGAATATTGAGAAAATTGTAATGATCTTTTGAAATAATAGTTCAATGTTTTTAATGGATAAGCTGCAAACACATTTCATTTTGTAAGTGTAAGTTCTAGATGTGTGTTGCACCTTCCACTCTGCATATCAGAGGGGATGATAATCATTAACTGGTATTTTGGTCAGTTTCTCACACAAAGCTACTGTATGGTTTTGAGGATTTTGATATTATGGTACTTTTCATATGATAGCCTACTTTTATGGGGCTTTTTTTATTGTGGAGCTTGACAGGTCTCGTTCCTTTCACTTTCATTATAATGAAAAGAGGTGTGCAGGATATCTTTTTTAGAAATTCACCTTTTGTGTTTTACTGAAGAAAGAAAGTTATACAGGCTTAGAACTAGGTTTTCACAGTACCAACATTACAGTAGTCGGTACCAATATACCAGTCTCAATACCAGTTCTCACTACCAGTTTTGGTACCATAGCAAAAACGATTTAAACTATTTTGTTTAATAAAAAAATAAAAAATTATGAATGGCTTATATAGAAAACGAGCAAAGAATGCTCCTTTTAATAAATATGCATGGGAGCCAGGGTTGCCAGGTTTTTGCTACAAAACTAGCCGAATGGCCAAAGTCAAAGTTTATTCATATAGCACAATTTATACAGCGACAGATGACCAATGTGCTTTACACTACATCATAAAACATAAAACAAAACAAAGGAAAAGGATAAAAAACATCATATATGAAAGGAATGTGAGTATATATCAGCATTTAATGATCATTAAATGCCAGAGAGAATAAATAGGTTTTTAACAAAGACTTAAAAAGAGGAAGGGATGGCGCGGATCTAATCTGGATAGACAAGCTGTTCCAAAGTTTAGGGTCCACAACAGAAAATGCACAATGTCCCCTTTGCTGTAATCTGAATCTAGGGACAACTACGTTTTTTTGTCCCAGATCTGAAAGGGACTAATAGATTAGAGATGTAGGATGGCGCCGGATTATTCAAACATTTACAAACAAACAAAAGGATTTTAAAATCAACTTTAAAACGGACCAATGAAGTGATGATAATTCAGTGATCATCATGTTTTTGCATAGACATGTATACACAAAGAGGATACTCAGAGAGAATGATATCGAAAAAAAAATCAAAAAAAAAAATCTTGGTTTTATTTTCATTTAGCTTTAAAATGTTAGCGGACATCCACATTTGAATATCCTTTAAGCAAGCCAGCAAATGTTCAAGCGAATAATTTCCAGAGTGTTTGAGTGGGACATAAATCTAGGTGCCGTCTGCGTAACATTGGAATAATACATCATGTTTCCTAGAAATGGAGCCCAAAGGGAGCATATATAAAGAAAAAAGGGAAGGATAGGAGCCCTGAGGGACCCAGAGGACTCAGATGAGCCAAAACTGATAATGAATTTACAATATTTCAAAAAGGAGCTGAACCAGTTTAATACAGCTCCTTTCAACCCCACATCAGGTTCAATTTGAGAAATAAAGATATCATGGTCCACCATGTCGAATGCAGAGCGGAGGTCACCAGCATCAGTTGTCAATGTTAAATAAATATAATTGAGATTTGGTACTGTGGAGTGCTCTGAAGCCAGACTGAAGTCTCAAATAGAGATAGTATTTAGGTTAAGATAAGAATCAAGTCGACGTAACACAATTTTTTCGAGACCTTTGAAGATGAAAGGTAAATTAGAAATGGGCCTATAGTTTTCAATGAAGTTGCTACTTTTTATACTCATTTGCATAATTATTGACCAAATATATGTTCAGCTGTGGCATTTCCACCAGCAGAGAAGCACTTCCACTCACCTGGAAAGTAATTAGAAATATTAATATTTCCTTTGACTGTTGAATTTAATATGACAGGTGCTGAAACATTGCTTCCATTTTGGGCAGAGATATTGATTTTAGAGACTCCATAAGGCTCCACGGTTTCCCCCTTTTTCTTCTGATAGAGAGGAAAGACACATAATTAATGATATTTTTTAACCATAGTTTGTACTCAGGGCCTATAACAGAAATCAGCCCTGATCTGACTGGTGTGTTTCATAGGGCTGTGTACATTACCATAATACGACGTGTCCATCTGCTGTTTTCAGTGCACTCCTCTAATCTGAAATGACCAGCTCAACCTGAGAAAAAAAGGCAAATATTATGTAGGGGTGAAGTTTGGTTAATTGTGACACTTTTTGCCACTGAGCTAACTGGGAAAAAACTATTATGCAATTGTTCACTCATAAGTGACGTTTTTTTTTTTTTCCTTTTCTTTTTTTAACGTAATTAGCAATATACTAGGTAGCCTAGAAATTGCATTGATTTATCTCCAAATAAGTTTACTACCATTTATTGATTAAGTGTGTCAGATACCAATCACAATAATTTATTTATTACTTACCTCCTTCCCAAATGTATAATTAGAATAAAATTCAGACAGTTATTTTTATGGCAGTAAAACGATGCTAACCTGTCACTAGCAAGCACTATTATAAACAATGGCTGAAAGAATCTGAAAGCTTCTTAAAAACGATACTATGTTAAAATTTTATTAGGATAACATTATTGTTTATATTTGAACAACTAGTTGCCCATGGTTAAATTAAGGACTAGGCTACATCTTTTGTTACAACAAGAACAGGTTGGAGTAGCCTATTAAAGAGGACATGTGTTCTTAATAGTATGTTGTCATATTTCTAACAACAGCAAGCATTTGATGAATTGAAGAGATACATTCGACTGCACAGGCGCACATAAATAATGCGTCACGCTGAACGTCAATTCACGTCACGCCCTTTATTTTTTTTTAATGCAACATAAAATATACAAAGATTAGCATACATGCGTACACCTCACAACAAGTAGAAAACATACATAAGGATATGTAAAATAAAGTAGGGGTAAAATTACAATAATTTAAAGAAACAAAAAGCTTCATAGGTCTTTCTTGCTTTTTTGTTCAATTTGATCTAATGTTGTACCATTTTTTTATTACTTGCGTGATGACTTCATAAAGTAGGCTAGGCTATACTGCGTGGTCATCCTTATGCTTCCATCTATCCATCACTCAATTATAGCAACTAGCTAAGTCTCGGTTTTCATATCTTGTGCAAATGTATATTATTAGGCTAAATATTATTTTAAATAACTTATTTATGGTAAAAACCGAGTCTCAAGTAGTCTATCATTTACAACTGACGAAGATTTCTAATTACATAGTTACATTTATAGCGCTTTTTACAATAGGCTACAGATTGTTTCAAAGCAGCTTTACAGTGATAACGGGAAATAAGGCAACAACGTTTGTTTTGGCTGTTCAGCAGCTCTAGAAGAAAACTGTCATCCAGCTCGAGTAAGTTTGATTCAATTCCGTTGTAAATCGGCATGTCATCGGCCAGCTCAGTTCAGTTATCAGTGTCAGATCAATAATATTGTTGATTATTAAGATATATGTAGATAATCTTCTAAACGTAATAAAATTAGGCTACGTCTTGTGATTGTAACAATAGTTTAATAGATCGCAGGAAATACTGTGATTCGGTGATCTTATTATTACTTTTTTTAATTCAACGTCAGTGACACACATGCAGAGGGACAGCCTGTGACACTGACTTTTTTCCTCTCACATTACACAGGAAACCACAATGGCCTCTGGAATGCCACACTTGCAGAGGTAGGGGGAGTGTCTGTGACACACATAGAGAGGGGAGGAGAGGGACAGCCTGTGACACTGACTTTTTTCCTCTCACATTACACAGCAAAACACAATGGCCTCTGGAATGCCAAAACAGTTGATTGATCAGATAGCTCAACACCACAACCCTTATCAATAGAGGCCAGAGCAGAGGTAGGGGGAGCGTCTGTGACACACATACAGAGGGACCCCCGGTGACACTGACTTTTTTCCTCTCACATTACCCACATCACATTGAAACCACTATGGCCTCTGGAATGCCAAAACAGTTGATTGATCAGATAGCTCAACACCACAACCCTTATCAATAGAGGCCAGATGGTCAAAACATTTCATTGATCGGATAGGCGGGGTCAACTGCTTGACCCTTAACAATAGACGCCGGATGCACAATCTCTCAAAACACATCGATTGGATGGGTGGGGTCAATAGGTCAATCCTTATCTATAGATAACGGATGCACACCAGGAAAAGGTGGGGCCGGAAAAGGTCAAAGGTCAACCGGAAGTCATCAATCATTTTGACACATGGTGTCCGGTAATAACCACTTAGGTTAATAACAGTAGGCCTATCACCATTCAACACAAATGAGATTAATTTTATTGATATGCCATGCAAGGTTGACCATGGAAATCGTCACCAAGCTGAATTATTTTTTATTAATATTTCAAGAAACATTACAGTATGCAAACACACATCTTTTAATCTAGAACATTTCGAGCAATAGATAAATAAGTTCAATTATTACTATTTTTTTGCAGTGTAACATTCCCACATAGGACAAAAATAGGACGAAACGAGAGAAAAAATAAACGGGTATGGTAGATGAAAGATCTCGTAATTGTTCTTCAAAAAAATGAGTACAATTTTATTATTAATGTTCTACCTCACATAAGAAATCTATAAAACTATAGGTATTTTCTTAAGAAACCTTTTAAGAAAAGGTTTTCAAAAAGACAAACATCCTTCTTGCGTAAGTTACAGTTCATGTTAACTTTACAAAAACAACAGGAACTGAAATAATTCCTTTATTGAATTCCGACAGGGAGATTCAAGCTTCATGAAAACATCATAATATTGATTACTTTTATCAAAATTTTCCGTCACCTTTTGTAATTTTAGTCAATTGTCAAGCACCATTGCAACTTTATTTCTTTGAAATCATTATCATTGGAAAATAATGTTTGTGAATGACTGCAGGCTTATAACTCGAGCCGATTATGAACATCGAGCTCCGTGTTTGACATCAGAGAAGTTGTGATCGTGACAATCGTGGAGCTTTTAAAATAAGAAATGTTTTAAAATACATACGTTCATAAAGATATACATGTTATGCCAAAACAATGGCAGCTATAGTTTGCACGATAGTATCTGCGCTGACAAAAACATTCGAAAACATCCCTTGGCAACGGGCCAACTCGCGTCACTCCTTGTGACGTCACAACCCATGTACAGTGCTTTGAAATTCCGCTCAGGTTGTGGAGTAGTTCAGTTGGTTTCTGGTAGTTCAAGTGATCCGACTAGTATTTCTGTACATCTGTGGTGAAAATTTGCTCAAATTGTGTTATATCTCTTGATTTTTAGTATTCCATTCGATCTGTGCTATTTAATTTCAGTCAACTTGTGATAAGTTTGTGACAGAACATCAGAGAGACATCTGGAGCAATGGGGCAGTGTAAATCTCACAATTACATTGTAGAGGAAGATGCTGCTGCATCTATGTCACCAAGGCCTGTCCCAGAGAGAGTAGAAAAGAAGAAAGGGAGGTTCTTTAAATGGATTTTTTCTCGGAAATCCAAGAAAACTTCCACTGAAGCCCAACAGAGTCAGTGCAGAAATGACGGCAGCCAACAGCCTGAGAGATGCTCTGATGGTGAAGTTGAACAGAGCAACGACATTGACAACTCGGTGTACAGCTGGCACACCTGTGTGTCTTCTCTCACCACTGTGCAGGATGCTGATAAAGACATTCCCAGGCAAGAGCAAAGGGACATCAGCACTCACAACAGCAGTCCTTCTCTCACTGAGCCATCTATGACTGAGGAGAACAAAAGCTCAGCTCCGAAATCGGACATTTCTTGGAAAAATGAGGAAGAAATTATCCATTTAAGTTTAAAGGGAAAGACAGGTCAGTTTATATCACAAGCCCCAACATGACTGATAAAATGTGCAAAATGTACCTCAGTTTTACTTTTAACATTGTCTTTCTTATCCAAAATAAAAATGTGAACTGAGGATGGATTTTGGTTGTGTGAGGCCCAAAGCATCACAATAATGTGTCCATTCTAAAGCATCCTTTAATCAGTAAATTTACAGTTTAAATCATAAAAAATGCGATGTACCTCTTTTTTATACTGCGTGGTCATCCTTATGCTTCCATCTATCCATCACTCAATCATAGCAACTAGTTAAGTTTCGGTTTTTCACATGTTGTGCAAATGTATAGTATTAGGCTAAATATTATTTTAAATAACTTATTTATGGTAAAAACCGAATCTCAAGTAGTCTATCACTTACAACTGACGAAGATTTCTAATTACATAGTTACATTTATAGCGCTTTTTACAATAGGCTACAGATTGTTTCAAAGCAGCTTTACAGTGATAACGGGAAATAAGGCAACAACGTTTGTTTTGGCTGTTCAGCAGCTCTAGAAGAAAACTGTCATCCAGTTCAATAATCAATAATATTGTTGATTATTAAGATATGTGTAGATAATCTTCTAAACGTAATAAAATTAGGCTTCGTCTTGTGATTGTAACAATAGTTTAATAGATCGCAGGAAATACTGTGATTCGGTGATCTTATTATTACTTTTTTTAATTATTATTAATAAAGTCAAGAAAATGATAAACCCCATAATTACCTGTCGCTTGTACATCGCTGTGTATCCTGCGTGCTTGAGCAGATAGTGATGCCTGAGAGGAAAAAAACTTTCACGTTTAATTTGACAATGAGACCAGTCAAAGTGCACTACATACATTTTTTTATCACTGTGAAACCATCCATCCTGTACACTCAACTCTTTAGAAAGCAATCTTTTTTCCCCAGAAATGTGTCACTTTGGTTTTCAGTGGCATTGCATAGGCTATAATTTTTACATTATAGGTGCTGATATAATTGATCTTTGTTTTTATTTTTTAAATGTTTCAACAGGGGTTTAGACTTTTTTTTATTATATTCACTGTAGTGGAATGCTACTTTCAAAATATTTACATTAATGTAAATATTTGACATGACAGTATTGCTTTAGTCTCTGATGAGACTTTGACTCACATTGATAAAACATTTGTGCTGAACATGCTGAACAGATCAATCCAAAATACATATTTTTTTTCCCACTTCTGTAGCCTGTTGTGTCTCACTGTATCCCTAAAATTGGTGAAAAGTTATACAAGACAGAGGAAAAAAAATATTTTTTTATTTTAATATGCTTTCTTTATTCACTATTTCTTTTATCACAAAGAAAGTCTCTGAAATGCAGACTATAGAGTGTGTTTGGTATAGAAACTGTACACAAAAGCAAGGCACTATACTGTACATTTAAATTAATATCTTTTCTTTCTCTCGTCCATTACTCCATGCTGTCCGAATACAAACAAACATGACGTCCCTCACACCTCAGAAAGAAGAGACCATCACCATCACAAGCAACAGCCATTCACACGAGAAGAACACACACACAAAATACAGACGCGCCATGTAAACCCCTCTTGAATCAAAAAGAAATATCCTAAGACATATGACAACATTAAGAGCGATCACAGAGGATTTTCTTTCTGATTCAAGAGGGGTTTACATGGAACACAAAATACATCTGTAAGAATTTTCTCTTTTTTTAATATATATTTTTTTTATATAATATATAAATGTTTTTAATTTGTTATAAGGTGCTCTAAGCCGTGTCGGGTGACGTCACTTCTTGTTGACATTTTTATTGTCAAACAAAACGGAGGCTAGCTCGACCCTCCCTCCTCCTCATCCACGCACTAACCCCCCAAACCCACCCCCAAATCCTTCTTGTCTGTGATTGGCTGGAACAGTTTGTTATGTTTCGTGGTGCGGGTTAAACCAGTTTGTTTTTGTTGCTGTTTGTGGAGCCTGGGGAGTCTGCAGAGACTGCGTCTTTTACAGTGTGTTCAGGGGACAGGCAGCCAGCGGATAGTGAGGAGATGTTTGCTGTATGTGACAAAAAATGTTTTGGCCTAAAAAATGCGTGACATCGCTTACAGCACCTTTAAATAAAATTGTTTCTATGGAAATTGCCACTTATTAAGCCCCTTGAGGGTTTTTCGGCAATTGTCCATCACATCTTTTTGTGAAACATAACACTTTTTTTATGTTTTTGTTGTGAAAATAAAATAAAAAATAAAATACCTAGAATATCAAAATCGACTGCTGGCGGTAGATCCTCTTCCTATTTAGCACCAAAACTTTGGAACAGTCTTCCTACCATTGTCCGGGAAGCAGACACACTCTGTCAGTTCAAAGCTAGACTAAAAACACATCTCTTTGACCTAGCATTCACATAATATATTATAGACTTCTATAACTCAATGTTAGGCTGCATAGATTAGGTCAGCCGGTACTGGGAACACTTCCCTTAAATCCTGATGTACTCGTTACATCATAAGAAGAATGGCATCTACGCTAATTTTAGTGTCTTTGCTTATCCGAGGTTTTCCCGCAGCCTACCGGATCCAGGCCGTATCCAGATCTGACTAGGAGCTTTGCCTGGACACACACACACACACTCCAGATCTGACTACGACCTTCGCCTGGACACACAAACACACACTCTCACTCCAGATCTGACTAGGACCTTCGCCTGGACACACACACACACACTCCAGATCTGACTACGACCTTCGCCTGGACACACACACACACACTCCAGATCTGACTACGACCTTCGCCCTGGACACACACACACACACACACTCACTCCAGATCTGACTAGGACCTTCGCCTGGACTCACACACACACACACTCACTCCAGATCTGACTACGACCTTCGCCTGGACACACACACACACACACTCCAGATCTAACTATGACCTTCGCCTGGACACACACACACACACACACACACTCCAGATCTGACTAGGACCTTCGCCTGGACACACACACACTCCAGATCTAACTATGACCTTCGCCTGGACACACACACACACACACACACACACACTCCAGATCTGACTAGGACCTTCGCCTGGACACACACACACACACACACACACTCCAGATCTGACTACGACCTTCGCCTGGACACACACACACACACACTCCAGATCTAACTATGACCTTCGCCTGGACACACACACACACACACACACACACACACACACTCCAGATCTGACTAGGACCTTCGCCTGGACACACACACACACACTCCAGATCTGACTACGACCTTCGCCTGGACACACACACACACACACACACACACACACACACTCCAGATCTGACTAGGACCTTCGCCTGGACACACACACACACACTCCAGATCTGACTACGACCTTCGCCTGGACACACACACACACACACACACACACACACTCCAGATCTGACTACGACCTTCGCCTGGACACACACACACACACACACACACACACACACTCCAGATCTGACTAGGACCTTCGCCTGGACACACACACACACACACACACACACTCCAGATCTGACTAGGACCTTCGCCTGGACACACACACACACTCACACCAGATCTGACTAGGACCTTCGCCTGGACACACACACACACACACACACCAGATCTGACAAGGACCTACGCCTGGACCCGATGATCTAATCTATAAATCAAATTTATAGGCAAGACAAGTAGTGTTTAGGCATAATTTGTAGGGAATTACAAACCTGCGCACATATTCAAACGCACATAACTATTATCAGCTCTTAATGCGCATGTGAACGCATCAGCGTTTATCACAGGTTTGCAATAAAGAAGGAAGGATACCCTCCTGTAAATTGTCACACTCTGCAGCCACTCAGTATGATCACTGACCTTTCCTTGCAAGGGTATAAATAACCTTCAAAGACAATTGGTACATGTTTGTCTCTTATTCAGTGATAGAAAATTGTTTGCCACCACACAGTCTAACTGGAAGAGTGATTGATTTCCTCTGGAAGTCTTGTAAAGTCATTGCAAGCAAATATTCTCAACTCTCATGCAAACATGTTTAATTTGAAACATAGGTGTAGAAATAATTAACATGTTTTTGAATGGTACCATACATGTAATTTTATTCATTTAAAAGTGTTTTTACCGCTGAACATTACAGAAAAGCATCCATTCACAACACCAGATGTGTTTTAATTATTTGATTGTATCCTGAACTAATACATTCATGTCTCACTGCAGGTAATGTGTTTTAGTAGACGACCCCATTATATTGCTCTGCAGGGACACATTTGCTCCTGAGGGAAAGCCATGACCTGAGGCTACAGCTGGGATCATGAATTTTTCTAGGGACCTGTATTTATTATGCATGAATGATTTTAAATGTCTTTGAAGGCTAGTCATTTGGCTGAAACTCCTGTCACATGAAGCGCAGTGAAACAGCTTCACTTCACTGTGAACGAGCTCGTGGGCTTTGAGGTGTGACACCTGACTAAAAGCTTTTCCACACTGAGAACAGATGAAAGGCTTCTCACCGGAGTGAGTTTTAAAATGGATGTTAAAGTTTTGTTTCAGTGTATAACATTTCCCACACTGCGGGCATATAAAAGGCTTCTCTTCAGCGTGAGTTTTCATGTGTGTCCCAAGGCTTCCTTTCTGTCTGTAACTCTTCCCACATTGACTGCACGAGTACGGCTTCTCTCCAGTGTGAATTCTTATGTGTTCTGTAAGGCTTCCGCTTTGTTTAAACCCTATTCCACAGTAACTGCATGTGAAAGGCCTTTCTCCAGTGTGAATCCTTGAGTGATCCTTGAGGCTTCCTTTACATGTGAAACTCTTTCCACACTGAAGGCAGGTGCATGATGGCCTTTTAGCTCTTGATCTTTGAGGTCTTTTCTGTGAAACATTCTTTTTAGTCTTTGAGCAACTAGAAGATTTTTTTCTAGTTGTGATATTCTGCGATTTCTGATGTTCTTCCTCTTCACTCAGTTCTTCACTTTCCACTTCACTCAGTTCTTCACTTTCCACTTCACTTTCCACTTCACTCAGTTCTTCACTTTCCACTTCACTCAGTTCTTCACTTTCCACTTCACTTTCCTCTTCCACTTTTATCAGATCTGAAAGGAACAAATACAATTAAATTCCATTTTTCAGAATTTCAATTCAATTGACAATAAAGGTGAAATGAGTGACCCCAGTTTACCTAGTTTGAAATTCACTCATTGGAACTAGACCAATGAGACCAGCTCCGACCCTATCAAAATTCGCATATCCAAACGAAATGAAAGCGAAGGCTGCCCTGTTCGAGGGCAGACAACACAATAAGCACTCAAGCATGAGGATTAAACACTGTGTTGACGGCGGTAAAGGTGACAGCTGTATTAACACTAGTAGCCATATACACAGAGTAAACAGCGGCAACCACTGCATAGTTGGTTACAATAGTTCACATTAGTTCATAGCCGGAGAGTAACGCTGCAGTCGCCCGGTCCGAAATGGATACAATCGTCGTTCACCAAGAATGCATGCAAGTCTCCAATGCCCTTCGCAGAGAAGAGAGCAAGGAGCAAAGCTGTTTGCAAGGAAAGCTCAACAGCTTTCGAAGCTCGGGGCTTGAACGACGGTAGAGAGAAAGCCCTCAAAACTAGAGCTAGATCCCACAGCGGCACGATGACGGCCGTGAAGGACACAATCTTCTCGCTCCCCTGAGAAATATGGTCCCCAGAGTGTGCTTACCGATCTATTGCCCGACAACTGGGGAACGAAACGAAGCATTCAGCCACATACACATACAGCGTGGATCACCGGGTCGTAATCGATGTCCTGGCACCATTTTAGAGCGTAAAAGCACCTAGTAGAAGGAGTGTGCCCAGCACTTGTGAATGCAGAGTGTCCCGCTTATTTAAGGTCCCCACAATGGCCACACATGAAGGTTCCACAGCTCAGGGCTGGGGTGCCATATCGCGCTTTTCACCTGAGACAGCAGGTCCTTCCTGAGGGGGATTTGCCATGGAGGAGCCACCATAATCTCTCTCAGGTCCGCAAACCAGGGCTGGTTCGGACAGTTTAGGGCCAAGAGGATCCCTGACGTGGGGCGGGGCGGGCACTGAAGCTCGGGCGGGGCAGGGCTGGAGCGGGGCAGGCGCTGAAGCTGAAGAGGAGCGGGGCTGGAGCGGGGCGGGGCTGGAGCAGGGTGGGCGCTGAAGCTGGAGCGGGGCGGGGCTGGAGCGGGCGCTGAAGAGGAGCGGGGCTGGAGCGGGGGGGGGCTGGGGCGGGCGCTGAAGCTGGAGCGGGGCTGGAGCAGGGTGGGCGCTGAAGCTGGAGCGGGGCTGGAGCGGGGTTGGAGCAGTGTGGGCGCTGAAGCTGGAGCGGGGCTGAGCGGGGCGGAGCTAGGCTGGAGCAGGGTGGGCGCTGAAGCTGAAGAGGAGCGGGGCTGGGGCGGGCTGGAGCGGGCGCTGAAGCTGGAGCGGGGCTGGGGCGGGCTGGAGCGGGCGCTGAAGCTGGAGCGGGGCTGGGGCGGGCTGGAGCGGGCGCTGAAGCTGGAGCGGGGCTGGGGCGGGCTGGAGCGGGCGCTGAAGCTGGAGCGGGGCTGGGGTGGGCTGGAGCGGGCGCTGAAGCTGGAGCGGGGCTGGGGCGGACTGGAGCGGGCGCTGAAGCTGGGGCGGGCTGGAGCGGGCGCTGAAGCTGGAGCGGGCGGTGAAGCTGGAGCGGGGCGGGGCTGGAGCGGGCGCTGAAGCTGGAGCGGGCGCTGAAGCTGGAGCGGGCGGTGAAGCTGGAGCGGGGCGGGGCTGGAGCGGGCGCTGAAGCTGGAGCGGGGCGGGGCTGGAGCGGGCGCTGAAGCTGGAGCGGGGTGGGGCTGGAGCGGGCGCTGAAGCTGGAGCGGGGCTGGAGCGGGCGGTGAAGCTGGAGCGGGGCGGGGCTGGAGCGGGGCTGGAGCGGGCGGTGAAGCTGGAGCGGGGCGGGGCTGGAGCGGGCGGTGAAGCTGGAGCGGGGCGGGGCAGGAGCGGGCGGTGAAGCTGGAGAGGGGCGGGGCTGGAGCGGGCGGTGAAGCTGGAGCGGGGCGGGGCTGGAGCGGGCGCTGAAGCTGGAGCGGGGCGGAGCTGGAGCGGGTGGTCAAGCTGGAGCGGGGCGGGAGCGGGCGGTGAAGCTGGAGCGGGGCGGGGCTGGAGCGGGCCGTGAAGCTAGAGCGGGGCGGGGCTGGAGCGGGCGCTGAAGCTGGAGCGGGGCGGGAGCGGGGCGGGGCTGGAGCGGGCGCTGAAGCTGGGGTGGGGCTGGAGCGGGCGCTGAAGCTGGGGTGGGGCTGGAGCGGGCGCTGAAGCTGGAGCGGGGCGGGGCTGGAGCGGGCGCTGAAGCTGGAGCGGGAGCGGGCGCTGAAGCTGGAGCGGGGCGGGGCTGGAGCGGGCGCTGAAGCTGGAGCGGGGCGGGGCTGGAGCGGGGCTGGAGCGGGCGGTGAAGCTGGAGCGGGCGCTGAAGCTGGGGCGGGGCTGGAGCGGGCGCTGAAGCTGGAGCGGGGCGGGGCTGGAGCGGGCGCTGAAGCTGGAGCGGGGCTGGAGCGGGCGGTGAAGCTGGAGCGGGCGCTGAAGCTGGGGCGGGGCTGGAGCGGGCGCTGAAGCTGGAGCGGGAGCGGGGCGGGGCTGGAGCGGGCGGTGAAGCTGGAGAGGGCGCTGAAGCTGGAGCGGGGCGGGGCTGGAGCGGGCGCTGAAGCTGGAGCGGGGCGGGAGCGGGGCGGGGCTGGAGCGGGCGCTGAAGCTGGAGCGGGGCTGGAGCGGGCGGTGAAGCTGGAGCGGGGCTGGGCTGGAGCGGGGCGGGGCTGGAGCGGGCGCTGAAGCTGGAGCGGGGCGGGGCTGGAGCGGGGCGGGGCTGGAGCGGGCGCTGAAGCTGGAGCGGGGCTGGGCTGGGCGGGGCATGATCGGCTCGGAATGCATTTTCAATTTGCACATTGCATTTCGCTACATTCCTTGCGGGACTTTTAATGAAAACGCAAAAGTGTCTCCACTGTGAGTGTAAATGCAATTAAGAAAAATAACATTTAAATGATAATTTTGCTAGTTTTTGCTTGAACATTTTAAACAGATCTAATCATTTCTGAATACATATTGTAACGCTTTATAAGTTGCAAAATTGAAATAAAATGTATTAATTTACATATTAAAACAAATGTAAATTGTTGTAAATAATTGAATTGTCATTTTCATTTTGCACCAAACATTGCACAAATGTAATGGAAAATGTAAATTTAAATAAAGAAATGCATTGCCATTTTACATATTGCTTATTACATATCATTTTGCATATTACATTTCAAATTGAATATTGCTACTCATATACTTCCATATTACTTCTTCAACTCGGTGAAAATGTAAACTGTTTTTTATTTCTTTTTTGTTTATCTAATCCTAAAATAATTGGTTCGGTAGATTTTTAGTAAGATATTTTTTATATTATATATTTTATATTATATATTTTCCACAGTGCGCTCAGGAATGCGGAGGGTGGGGGTATCATGTGACACACACCCTGATATCTATATAACCCTTCTAGACTTGTGCTGAAACATTAAACAATACACACCCTTATTCTCCCGGGGTCGAGCGCAGATGGATACGCTGCAGATAGCAAGGAAGGTCAAAAGATCAACCCATCAAGCAAACCCCATCAATCATTTTGACACATGCCGTATTTTACTAGTTACAATTTCTAATCTAATCGAATCGAATCGAAACTGTACTGTGAAACTTTTCATAAATCAACATGTTTGAATTAGGCACTCGGGGAAGGGTCAATTAACCAAAACGGTACTATATAAGATTTCACAAATCCACAATAGTGCAGTTAAAGACTCCATACTCCATAAAGTTAACATACCAAATCAGAATATGAAATGATGGAGTCAGGAAAGGATTAAAAGGCCAAATCTGTATTGTGAATTTGAGCCTAGTACGTCCGACTAGAATAGCATTTTTTACATTTATAAGCTGATTTATCTAATGGCTTGGATCGTTATTCATTTACACAGACTGTAGTTTATTATTACACAAGAAAAAGAGGAATAATAATGCAATAATTAAAATAATGAAACTGATCAAATGCGAATGTGAAAGTGTTCATAAATCATGCTCAATCTAAACACGTTTGAATAATATAATGCAGGATTTGTGTTTATTGTGAATAGACGTTAAACGTGTAGAAACACAGATTTCGACCGGAGGATCGTCAGCGGAATCAAAGAGTATAGAAGACAAGAGGCGAAACTCTGATGCTTCTTTGGTAACAGCCACTAGGTGGCGCTTCGGTAGCGCGGCCGCCATTTTGGAGTGAAAATGCCAACTGGACAGTGGTGGACAGTAACGAAGTAAATGTAATTCGTTACTGTACTTAAGTAGCTTTTTAGCGTATCTGTACTTTACTCAAGTATTTCAATTTTGGGAGACTTTAACTCCACTACGTTTCAAAGTCAAATATATTACTTTTTACTCTACTACATTTTCAAAATCAGTCGTTCCTATTTATTTATGAATGGATACAAACGTAACTGGTCAAATGAGCCACCAATCATAGTACAGCGTGCGCTTTGTTTTGAAATTGCCTTGGCGGTTAGCTATATCCACTAAGTGCGAACCAGAGCCGTTAAATATAATATGAGAGTTGCAAACATAGATGGTTGCGACAGTGATCTCGCCGCCGCGCGGTCACGTGATTCGTGTAGCTCTCAATAGTTCCGGTCAATCGCGTTGCCAATGATTTTAAGCGTGGCAGAGAGCAGCAGCTATTATTGCAGCAATTATCGTATTGACGCATAATGTACATTGCTTACATTGCCACTAAAATGACTTGCATATAATAGCTTTTTTCTCTGGGGAGTAGTCTAGCAGAAACACTGCATTAATACACTTTTGTGTTTAATTTTGGAGGGAAATTGGCTGCTCCCATAACATAGAATATACTATGTGTGTGTGTGTGTGTGCGAATATATATGTGTGTGTGTGTGTGTGTGTGTATGTATGTATGTATGTGTAATATATATATATATATATTTATTTATTTATTTATTTAATGCCGTTGTGCAGGTTTATGTGAATGTATCGTAACATTAAGATGTTAATAATTATGACCATAGGCGCTGGAGAAAAATATATACAGTAAATACTGTAAATGTTTTATACCTTATGGGAACAGTCCCCTTCCCTCCAAAATTGAACACACAAAATTAATTCAATACAAATATATAATTCAATTTAATAATGTTATGAAACCTACAGTACATTTTGTATTGTCTTATACGGGTTTCATGTTATCAGTTGTGGAATCCAACCATTCAGCAGGTCGTTTTTTTAGCCTACTTTATTGAGTATTTTCCATTTTGTGCAACTTTACACATTTACTATTACTATTATTAGTTACTATTACTCCACTAGGTCTGAAATATATATTGTACGTTTAAATCCCCTGGATCACGCTACAAACATGATCTTATTAGAACATGATGCATCGCTGTCTGCTATCCCCTATAATTGCCTCTTTTTTCTTCTTTTTTTTTTACACTGTTGCTTTAACAGACATTAATATAATACATACTGCAAAAACAGTTTATTGTCAAGCATTCCTGTTATTTATTGTCCACATTTATATTTTTTTCTGATGCATGTCCAATTTAATTTCATATGTTGGTATTAATTCAGTGTTTACAATGCCCATACTTGAACTTCAAAGTATTTCAACCCAAACTGGTTTATAGAGAGCAAAGGTTTTGTGAAAAAAGTGGTAGACTTAAACAAAGTCTGTCAAATAAACTGTTAAAAAGATTTGATGGTCTAGTGATTTTACGTTATTCATTATTCAGGTGGGGTTTCAGCCTACTTTCTTTTCTTTTTTTGTTAACAAAGCAGCTGATAACTGCCATAGCGAGAAGCTAGTGGACTGGCGAGTCGCTTTCAGCCCAAAATGGCGGAGGTGTGGCGCTGCGGCGGCCGCTGGCGTTACACGCGCGACTGGCTTTCACTTCTCGTCAATACAAGTTTTTTGGCTGAATTCCCAGATCACGAAGACGGATCTTGTTTTTAGATCACGATATTAATGCGCTATCGTTCTAGTGCGCGCACACACACACATGCTCGCAGTTTCAGTCACTATCGCTACTGAAGGAAGATCACTAACCTCTCTGTTCCCCAGTATCTTCATCTCTCACTCCTTCACTCGGTCCTTCTCGCTCCTCTTTAATAAACTCCATCTCAGCAGGAGATTCAGCTGCTGCTCCTGGACTCGCTCTTCTTCTCCAGTGTGTGTGCTGATGAGCAGGAGGATTTGATCTGTGTTTATCGAGGAGCTGGAGCTGAATGGACACTGTCCGGGCTTGAGTCCTATAGTTCTGCTACTGTGTGTGTGTGTGTGTGTGTGCTGATGGGGCAGGAAACCCAGACTACTCCTTTCCAAGGGGGTAATCCATCAGCCGGAAGTTGAAGCCTCGCGGGAGCCGCCAGTGTAGCAGAACTCCTGCTGTTAGCACTCCATTGACTCCCATTCATTTTGGCGTCACTTTGACAGCGAATAACTTTTCATCTGAGGCGTCCAAAGACTTCATTTGTTCATTATTTATTTCTAAAGAAACGCGACAATAAATAAAAGGCTCCATTACTTTGTATCTTACGTTATGGCCCCGTAGAAGCCGTTTTTGTAAAAAAAAAAATAGGCTAACGATTGCGTCATAACCACGCGACTTTCTGTCGCACAATAGAGCCATTACCGTAGAGACAGGAGGAGAAGCTCGCAGGCAATCTGTTACTGTCTATGAGGCAATCGGGGGGAAACTGAGGCATAAAGTCAAGGGAGTATCCCGTAGATAAAGAGTCAATAAAAGCAACGGGACAAAATATTTCAACAACGTTTTTGAGGAACTAGGTGATTCAGATTTGTCTTGCCACAACTACTAGAAGATTTACAACTGTCAGACTGTCGTCACCATAGACATAATATATACATAGACGCCCCATTGGCCACTGGAGCGTACGTCAACGGGCCGCCATTTTGCGGAGGGCAACATTCTCATTTCTCTCATAACAGTAGTTGAGAAAAATGCCTGCTTCATGCGCTGCTTGGGGCTGTACAAATCGCCGCACTATTGAAAACAGGTCTCGGGGAATTACTTTTCACAAGTAAGACTGAACATTTGTTTCTGCTTGTATTTGGTCATTATATAATTATTAATAGCGTTAGTTGGCCACCGGAGTTAAGACCCTTTCACACCGGACGCGTAACGAAAAAGCGAAACGGAAAAGCGAATAGTTCGCGTGCGAATAGTTCGCGTCAAAACCCTTCACATCAGCCGCGACGCGAATTTGCGACGTTCAGAGCTTCAACATTCCAAAACTTTCGCGCCGACAGCTGAGAAAACATGGACACTTCATCATCATCATCATCATCATCATCATCATCATCATCCAGTGAAGACGAGATTTTCATTTTCTTTAAAAGACAGAAAAGAAGGTTTTGTGTGCACCCACTCTTAAAGAACAGAGTCTGAAGGGAGTACGCCTGTGCTAATCTTGTAAAGAAGCTAAAACTTTACCACAAAGAACCGGCCACAGTAAGGATTATGTATTAAACATTTGAATTGTTTATTAATAAACTAGTGTTTTCTGTCAGTTTTCGGTATGAGACGCGCTGCAGTTCACGCGCAGGCGCCTCGATTAGCCTATATTGTCTATATTTGCTTCTTATTTATTAATCTAGGCAATTATTTGTTGATGAAACATTGATTAAAATTAAGATACAATTTATACAAAACGAAATTCACTTTAAAGAAAGGCTTTCTACAAAACACAACTTAATAAGTGGCCAAAATTATGTCTGACCCCATTCCAAATGTTTTCGATATATTGGGCATCTTATGATCCTCTTACTCTTCTCGTGCGGTTCCCTTTTCATATAGATGAAATAATAAAAAAATAGCATTATATTATTTAAACATATATATGAAACGTAGCCTATGTTTAAGTTTTTTAACTTATATTTTGCGTCACCCCGCTCCACTTCACGCACATGCTCTGGTGTGTGACAAGCATAAATACTCACTTCAACTCACCGGAGAGACACCAACTATCCCCGCTACTTTACCCCATGCCTCGTGCTTTTGTAACTGGTCCCTATAAGCAAACAACGTCATGTCATGCGTGCGTTGAGATGCGGAATAGACAATATAAAAATGCTGTCATTATGAAAGGTTTCTAGTTCAATGTAGCCTATTGCTTGTTTTTAGTTTACATTTCATGTTGTGAGTGTGACGCTTCTCTCGCACATCGCGCTGCTCCGTCAGAGCGGCCAAAGCGTCAACAGCTTCGCCTTTGTTTCCTTGTATGTGATTGGCTGAAGCCGTTTCTGTCGCCGCAAAAGTACAAAAAATCGACATCGAAGCGAAAAAAAAAAAGTCGTTTTTTCGCCGCAGCACATTCGCGTTCGGTGTGGAAGCACTCATTACACAAACAGCGGATCAAAAAATACTACCATCGCGCGAATTATTCGTGCGTCAAAATCGATTCCAGTGTGAAAGGACCTTAAGTCAGACTAAAATAACGTTAGCTTGCTTCCTGTGAAGACATGAGTTGACATGATTTATTGTATAGTTTTAGCTTAGGCTATTTTATATTTTATATTATAAAATAAATTTCCTGAGAATCTAAATATTTTCTTAAAACCGACTTCTATGACAAGTAGGCTACTCGTTTCTTACGGTTGTGAATCTTACTGTAACGTTAGTTAGTTAAGTTAGATAGATAGTTGGCTAGCTCACTTTTCTCACACATTGAAGGTTTCCCAAAGACAAAGAGTCGAGGAGACAGTGGGAAGTAGCTTTACGAAGGCAAGGTTTTTCCGCGAGCGATTTCTCTATGCTATGCAGTGAGCACTTCAAGTCGGATCACTTCGACAGGACAGGTCAGACTGTCAGGATTAGGGATGGAGCTAAACCATCAGTCTTCAGTTTCCCGACTCATCTACAAAGAGTAAGTTTTTCATCACTAGATTATAATGATTTAATAGCTTGCTATTAAATGGTTATTTGTTTTTATTTTTATTACCTTTTTAGCCCGTTGCAACCAGGACTACACAAGCCTCAAAGAAAGCTGAGGAAAGCCTGTTAGTGGACTGTTCTCAGCATTCCCAAGACACTGATCCTCCTCTGCCTAATGCTGTGAGTATTTGCTCTATTTAAACCCAGAGGAGCTGTGAGCATTATGGCCCTGTTCATATTCAAACCAGTCTCTCACAGAAAATGACATTTTGATAAATGAATAACAATTTTGTCACAATTTACTGCCATCACATCAATTAAAGAGGAAAGCACTCACATTTTCAATCAGACAGTCACATCAGGTATATAACAAAAGAACAAGTTTGGATGAGTTATAAAACAATACATGCATATAACAGTACACTTTTTATACCTGTTATGTATGTGTATGTATTTCTGTGTTTGTGTGTGTCAGTCAGGTAAGCATATTCAACACAGCATGTTTAAGAATGCAAGCCAGCAAGTATAACATTGTACTAGCTATTCACCAACCAACTGAGAATGTGTGTCAGGTGATATAAACATTACTCTAAACGTTTTCATCCTTCTTTCTAGGACCACACCTATGCATTGCCTGCATCTCCCACTGGTTTAAAGGCCAGACTCTGTGAAGCCTTGGCTAGAGTGGAGAGTCTGGAGCGAGAGAAGAGGAATTTGAAGGACCGAGAACGGAGGGCAAAGAGCACTGTGCATGATCTTCTGGAGGATCTGAAGGGGAAGAACCTCATAAATGAAGACTTGAAAGAGAGGCTCAATTTCTACTCTGGTAAAAAAAATAAGATGCATATCTTATGTGTACACTTTCCCGTTGTTATTATTATTTCCATTATTATTGCAAGAACACTTATTAGTTAGTCTGTTATAACTGAATTTCAGATCTTAGACCTCTTGTCAAAACAGTGCCACAAGTACACAAAGGAGCAGAGGGAGTTTGCCCTCACTCTTCACTTACATGGCCCAAAAGCCTATAACTATTTGAGAAAGTCTCTCCATCTCCCACATCCACATACATTACAGAGGTATTCTTATTTGATCGCACAATTGATTTTGTAGGCTCCAGTTGCCTACTACCTGACCAACTCTCTGTCACCAGATACACAGAAGGTCTTAATTGTGCATGCCTTGGAGGAACTGCTTGAGCGTGGAATAAGAGTGGTGTGTGTCACAATGGATGGACATGCTTCTAATATTAGCATGTGCACCCAAAGGCAAACTCTCTTGTGCCCTTAAAAACCTTTTTTGCACATCCAGTGACTGGTGAGAAGGTGTTTGTGATGACGGATGCTTGCCACATGTTGAAGCTGGCTCGAAATGATTTGCTGATTTGTTTTATTTTCTCAATGGCTCAATTCTAAGCACAAGAGAAGCTAAAATCAGATCAAATACAGAAAATGCTTGTTCCACAATAAAAAAAAAACGATTTAATTTAGTATGAAAATTAAATTATATCTCAGTATGGGGGTCTTCACAATTCTTATCCAAGAATAAAAAGCCAAATACATGACAAGCCTGAGCTTTGACAATTCCTTATTAAAAAAAAAATGTTATAAGTCTAACTATCGAGATTTTAAATAACTAGAGATGGAACTTTTTGTGCACCATGTACGAACCACTGAAGTCGGTTGATAAATGTAAACGTTATTTTGTTTTTATCCAGAAAAAACGCAGCTCACGTGTTAACTTGCATTTGATTACAGCGCAGTCTCGCCCTCCGCAAAATGGCGGACGCGATGACGTATCGCAGCAACGCTCCAAAGCGGCCAATAGGGCGTCTATGTATTTATTATGTCTATGGTCGTCACGCTCAGTTTGAGCCTGCGCAGCGCTCAGCCATCAGACAGGAAGTGCAATAATCGGGCTTCTGTCTTCTCCGTTGAAATCAACGGGGTCGCTGTGTCCATTTCTTTTACTGTCTATGGTCCTTTCCCCTCTACTGTGTGCGCGCGTGCGCGTGTTTGTATGTGTGTGTGTGAGTGAATCATATCATTTAAAAAATATTTTGTATTATATTTTACTCAACTGTTTGAAAAGTTGTCTATGTGTTTCATATATCACCTTGATTTAATTAATTGGTAGAATATCCGCATTAGTTTTCATTTGCAACAGCCTGATTAACTAACTTGTGGAAAAAAATGTAAAATCTACAACAAAACGTTATCAACTATAACTTTGACTCGCTAGTAAATAAAAAAAATCCATAAAAAATGTAAAGATTTAATGTTTTATCTCTGTTTATTGTTCAATTTATGTCTATTACATGCTCTCTATGTAAACTTACCGTTCATTTAATCCAATAGTGAAAAGTATACACCTTTACTATATTTCTGTGTAAACCATCTTACAATAAAACAAACAGTATTGGGCCATTTACTAATCACTATTAATGAACTAAAAACTATAATGAAATAATAGAATACGATCAAAGAGACTATTTAAAACACTGTTTTAGAAAAATCTTGTGTGTGTTCCAGGGCTGGAATTGACAACGAGATGATCCGTTGACGAGCAGTCGACGAGCTCCCATCTCCTCCACTGGTGTCTTCGGCCCTGCGGTGGAGCGCTACACGACGGCACCGCAGGCAATGCCACACTCCTGCCCAAGCGCTCCAGCTCTGCAGCCTTGAGCCGCCACAAATCCAGCTGGCTCAGCAGCAGCAAAACCAGCACCTGCGGCTACTCAGCCCCACACAGGGCCTGCGCTCCGGTCAGACGAAACGCTTCCCACATAAGCGCCAGGGACCCCGGCCTAGAGTCACGCTGGACCCTGAGCCAAAGGAGCAGTCCTGATCTGCAGACCTGAGATAATCTGAGATAATGGCGTTTACGCGTGGTTTGTGAAAAAAACAAAAACAAAATGTCACTGAAGTAACGTCGTAAAACCCATACTGATTATTTCTTCACAAGACTTTTGAAAATTGTATCACTTAGCCAAGAATATTTGCTCCAAAACCATGTGAAAATCATCCTGACTACTCATTCAGATAAGACAATATATTGATTTAAAATTTGTAAGACATGTTTTGTGTAAGAAAGCTTTATGAGAGATGGCGTGAACAGCCCATTAATATGTAGTTTTACACCTGAGAAAGACAAAGACCCTCCCCTAATGGCCCTATCAGGTGCTATCAGGCCCTATCATCATGAGGAGCCTTGCACAAAGAATGAGGAGAGACTTAAACAAGAATGGCTGCTGGAGAGAACGATTCTATACGTCAGCCAGTTTGGAGCGACTCCCTGTATTTGTTCATGAGAGAGAGCTCGTCCAATCCAATCACTGCGCTCTGTTAGGCATGAGATCATCGCATCACAGCGGAGAATTCGAACAACGATGAGTTTAACAACGCTCGCAACACGGCTCATATAGATAATGTACGGACCAGAGCAAGCGCTTTTCAAGGTTTATTAACATATTTCATGTACTCTAGTGCTCTAAACATGAACCAGCATATTTAATCACGTCTTCTTCAGGTCAAGTCAAGTCTCCTTCTTTTATACAGCGCTTTTAACAATACAGACTGTTTCAAAGCAGCTGCAGTGATAATAGGAAATTAAAGTAACAGAGATTGTTTTGTTTCTAGAATAAAGTTATGGTCCAGCTAAAGTTAGTTTTGATTGATTCACTTCCGTCACAACAATCATTAGTTATTAACTCGGGGGCCGCTAACACACCGCTCTAACAGAACACCCTTTACACGCTCCGGCTTGAACCCTTTGTATTCCGCTGTAAAGTGCGCTTCAGGACACACCGCTTTCCAGCGAAAGCACGCTGCAGTGTCCGCCCCACAGGCTTGCGGCCAGGCAGTGCTCGCGTCCGCACACCGAGAATCGCTTTCGATTATTCCCTGCCGGTCCTCCGCTTCAGGGTGTCGAGAACGAAACCGAAAGAACCTCTCCTCTGGGGAGCCCTCAGGAAATCGATGTCTGCATCCTGCCGTCAGGTGCGCTTCGGGACACGTCGGTTTCCAGTGAACACACGCTGCTCTGTCTGCCCCACAGGCTTGCGGCCAGGTAGCGTTGGTGTCTGTACATCGAGAATCGTTTTCAACCAAACCCTGCCAGAGAGCCACTTCAGGGGATCAAGAGCGAATCTCGAATAATACCCGAAATCATCCTCAAGAGGCTGGTACCTTTAGTAGAATACTTAAAAGTATGGCAAATCCTGCGGAATATTTCTGCTTGGGAAGGGGCACAGGCTGCAGTTCCATTTCCACCCACCGGATTTCAACGGGTTGGTGTGGACCAAGGTTATAATCGTTAACGAAAACGAATGAAAAAACGAAAACTAGGTGGGAAAAAACATTGTCGTTAACTGAAATAAAAATAAAAACGAGGCATTACAAAAAAACGATAACTAACTAAAACTGTAACGTGAGTTTGGCAAAACTAACCAAAATAAAATAAAATTATAGAGTAAATGTCCTTAGTTTTCGGCTTTGTCAATGTCTTTAATTTTTTAACGCTTCGTTCAAACGTATTCGTTCAGCTGCATTTCCTTTCCCTGCTCTCCTTCCGTCTCTCTGTCACATGCACGCGCACACACACACACACACACACGCACACACACACACAGCCCCTCCCCTCCGTGCACACCGCGTCTCCATGAAAACGAGGGTTCGACGTTGAAAGTTCGTGAAAGGTTGGTATCTCGTGAACACCTTTACAATCACACATTAAAAAGCGGAGTAAAAATATTTTAAATTCTGAATACAATTTTGTCAGTGTGTTAATGTCGACCCGAGAAGCGATTGCGCCTTCTTTAGAAAGTTAACTAGTCGCAAATTTGAGGAAAAATGCACTTGGGTTGTCGATGTCAAAACACTAACGTTATATAAGCTGTGATTCAAATATTAAATGATGTTATGTCGTTATTTTACTCTTACACTGAATGTTTGCTGCTTTAATCCAGATGAGTATTGTAAATTTAGTATAGGGTGTGAAAATTGTACAGCTGTGGGCAGGGCTTGACATTAACTCCCGGCAAATGCGGGTCGATTTCAGCGGTGGCATGTAACGCAGTCACTCCAAAATATATATAGTTGTCAAAAATTATTTTTCGATACATATCGATACTGTAATATCTGAAACTCTTCCGCAGGATACACAATATCAGCTGCGCGTTCACGCTCTCTCATCTCTCCAACAGCGAGTGATACAAAAACCGCGTCCCTTTACTCACTCGTTTCATTTGCTTCGGATGAACATTGTTGATGTTCCAAGGCTTGAATTTTGGCGTGGGATTGCACGTATTAAGCATCATTTTACTCATCCCCACAGATTTTGTGCTCACACCCAAAATGTGCATTAAGACAAGTATATTGGCTAAGCTACGTATATAAAGCAGTATAATGTGTCCGTGTGCTGGTCTTAAAGTAACAGCAGCCTAATATACTGATTGCCAAAATATGAGATAATATTCAAATATATATTTGGCAGTTTTTCCATAAGGTATCGATTTCAAAATTGTGGCCAGTGAAAATGCTGAGTGGCAAGTAACTTTGGAAAACCTCTAGCCACAGTGGCTGGTGAGCAAAATAGTTAATGTCAAGCCCTAGCTGTGGGATTTGTATAGGGTGTGAATTTTTTATAGAAGATGTGTAGATTTTTGTTACTGCGTGTGGATTTTGTAAGGTAAAGGAAATTCTATGTGAATTTTTTCCTGGCACACGTCACTTACACATTTTGCACTTACTGTAGAGTCTTGTGTAGACTGTTTACATATTTGTGCCCATATGTACATTTTATGTAGCCTACTGGTTTATTGTTGAATATATATTTCAAAATTTGTATGATGTTTTTGTAGAGTTATTATTACTCAATTCTTTTTCTGACCTTTTTGAATCTTGCCCCTGACAAATAACCCAAATTACAACAAAAAAAGACTAAACTAATACTAAAACTAATAAAAACTAAACTAAAACTAAGCATTTTCAAAAAGGAAACTAGCAAACCCACTTTAAAAACGAATTAAAACTTAACTGAATTTGAAAACAAAAATTCAAAACGAAATAAAAATAAAAACTAATGAAAAATGCAAAACTGTAATAACCTTGGACTGCAGTCGACCTACAGCAGGGTCGGGTATTGGAACAAGAAGTAAACTCCCTGTGGGCAAAGAAGGCTGTAGAACGTGTTCCTCCACTGGACAGGGAGTCCGGGTTTTACAGCCACTACTTTACAGTTCCCAAGAAAGCTGGGGGGTTGCGTCCCATTCTAGATCTAAGGCACTTGATTCAGTCTTTGAGGAGATTCAGGTTCAAGATGCTCACTATTTATTTCCACCACTGTGAGCCAAATCAAATCCAAGTATTGGTTTCTCACGATAGATCTGAAGGGCAGAAACTTCCACATATCCATCCTTCCTTCTCACAGGAAGTTCCTGAGGTTAGCTTTCGGGGGCGAAGCGTTCCAATATCGGGTTTTCTGTTCGGCCTTGCTCTCTCCCCTGACTTTGACCAAATGCAGCTCTAGCTCCGCTGAGGCTTAAGAGTTTCAGGGTCCTAAATTATATTGATGACTGGCTTATTATGGCCCAGTCGCAGGAGCTGGCAGTTCGGCATCGAGATGTCGTCCTTGCCCATCCAAAGCTTGGGTTGAGACTCAAGACAAAGGAAAGTGTGTTGACACATGCCCAGGGAAATACGTTCCTAGGCGTGATGGGGGACTTGGTTACAATGCAGGCACAACTGTTGCAACACACTGTCCACTGTGGTTTTCTCTCACGCATCCAGCCCTACTGGAACTATCTACATTGACAAAATAGAGCAAAAACAGACAATTTCCTGAGGCTAAAATGTAAGTCTACTAATATTAACTTCCTTTTTATTAATCTCTAGAATAAAATCAATATGCAATTTGTAATCAGAAAACAACTGTTGCTCATGTGGTATTGCTTATAAATATTAAAAACAAGAAATCATACAGGGACATGTTTTTGTCTCATATCTTGAATTTTGGGCATTTTTATTCCTCTGTTGTGAGGCCAGTTTCAAGTCAAAAAGGTGAAGCATAGCAAAGGCTGCTACTGCTGAGTCACTAATCATTCAAGTTTAATTGAACAGATCAGATGTAACCAAAAGGAGCACTTATCACACTAATGGTGACTTTAAAAAAAACATTTTAAAATAAAGCATCGTCAAAAACACTAAATTAATGTTTTATGTTTAATTCTAAAGGACAATTAAATTAAACACACCTTATAAAAGCCCATTCCTCCAGCCACCAGAGGGAGCCATCTCCCGAATACTCACCTCAATCCTGAACACACCTTATATAACCCCATTCCTCCAGCCACCGGAGGGAGCCGTCTCCCGAATACTCACCTCGATCCTGACCACACCCTATATAACCCCATTCCTCCAGCCACCGGAGGGAGCCGTCTCCCGAATACTCACCTCGATCCTGACCACACCTTATATAACCCCATTCCTCCAGCCACCAGAGGGAGCCGTCTCCCGAATACTCACCTCGATCCTGACCACACCTTATATAAGCCCATTCCTCCAGCCACCGGACGGAGCCGTCTCCCGAATACTCACCTCGATCCTGAGCACACCTTATATAACCCCATTCCTCCAGCCACCGGAGGGAGCCGTCTCCCGAATACTCACCTCGATCCTGACCACACCTTATATAACCCCATTCCTCCAGCCACCGGAGGGAGCCGTCTCCCGAATACTCACCTCGATCCTGACCACACCTTATATAACCCCATTCCTCCAGCCACCGGAGGGAGCCGTCTCCCGAATACTCATCTCGATCCTGACCACACCTTATATAAGCCCATTCCTCCAGCCACCGGAGGGAGCCGTCTCCCGAATACTCACCTCGATCCTGACCACACCTTATATAAGCCCATTCCTCCAGCCACCGGAGGGAGCCGTCTCCCGAATACTCACCTCGATCCTGACCACACCTTATATAAGCCCATTCCTCTAGCCACCGGAGGGAGCCGTCTCCCGAATACTCACCTCGATCCTGACCACACCTTATATAAGCCCATTCCTCCAGCCACCGGAGGGAGCCGTCTCCCGAATACTCACCTCGATCCTGACCACACCTTATATAAGCCCATTCCTCCAGCCACCGGAGGGAGCCGTCTCCCGAATACTCACCTCGATCCTGACCACACCTTATATAAGCCCATTCCTCCAGCCACCGGAGGGAGCCGTCTCCCGAATACTCACCTCGATCCTGACCACACCTTATATAACCCCATTCCTCCAGCCACCGGAGGGAGCCGTCTCCCGAATACTCATCTCGATCCTGACCACACCTTATATAAGCCCATTCCTCCAGCCACCGGAGGGAGCCGTCTCCCGAATACTCACCTCGATCCTGACCACACCTTATATAAGCCCATTCCTCCAGCCACCGGAGGGAGCCGTCTCCCGAATACTCACCTCGATCCTGACCACACCTTATATAAGCCCATTCCTCCAGCCACCGGAGGGAGCCGTCTCCCGAATACTCACCTCGATCCTGACCACACCTTATGTAACCCCATTCCTCCAGCCACCGGAGGGAGCCGTCTCCCGAATACTCACCTCGATCCTGACCACACGTTATGTAACCCCATTCCTCCAGCCACCGGAGGGAGCCGTCTCCCGAATACTCACCTCGATCCTGACCACACCTTATATAACCCCATTCCTCCAGCCACCGGAGGGAGCCGTCTCCCGAATACTCACCTCGATCCTGACCACACCTTATATAAGCCCATTCCTCCAGCCACCGGAGGGAGCCGTCTCCCGAATACTCACCTCGATCCTGACCACACCTTATATAAGCCCATTCCTCCAGCCACCGGAGGGAGCCGTCTCCCGAATACTCACCTCGATCCTGACCACACCTTATGTAACCCCATTCCTCCAGCCACCGGAGGGAGCCGTCTCCCGAATACTCACCTCGATCCTGACCACACGTTATGTAACCCCATTCCTCCAGCCACCGGAGGGAGCCGTCTCCCGAATACTCACCTCGATCCTGACCACACCTTATATAACCCCATTCCTCCAGCCACCGGAGGGAGCCGTCTCCCGAATACTCACCTCGATCCTGACCACACCTTATATAAGCCCATTCCTCCAGCCACCGGAGGGAGCCGTCTCCCGAATACTCACCTCGATCCTGACCACACCTTATATAAGCCCATTCCTCCAGCCACCGGAGGGAGCCGTCTCCCGAATACTCACCTCGATCCTGACCACACCTTATATAACCCCATTCCTCCAGCCACCGGAGGGAGCCGTCTCCCGAATACTCATCTCGATCCTGACCACACCTTATATAAGCCCATTCCTCCAGCCACCGGAGGGAGCCGTCTCCCGAATACTCACCTCGATCCTGACCACACCTTATATAAGCCCATTCCTCCAGCCACCGGAGGGAGCCGTCTCCCGAATACTCACCTCGATCCTGACCACACGTTATGTAACCCCATTCCTCCAGCCACCGGAGGGAGCCGTCTCCCGAATACTCACCTCGATCCTGACCACACCTTATGTAACCCCATTCCTCCAGCCACCGGAGGGAGCCGTCTCCCGAATACTCACCTCGATCCTGACCACACGTTATGTAACCCCATTCCTCCAGCCACCGGAGGGAGCCGTCTCCCGAATACTCACCTCGATCCTGACCACACCTTATATAACCCCATTCCTCCAGCCACCAGAGGGAGCCGTCTCCCGAATACTCACCTCGATCCTGACCACACCTTATATAAGCCCATTCCTCCAGCCACCGGAGGGAGCCGTCTCCCGAATACTCACCTCGATCCTGACCACACCTTATATAAGCCCGAGAGGTGGCTGCCAAGATGGCGTACTAGATAGCAGCATAGTTTTATCACTAGCAAAGTCTCAAAGGTTTATTTCGTATTTTTAGACTTTTCCCAAACGGTTCAATAGAGATTTGTTTTTTCATCATCTAAAGATGACAAGTAGAGCCCTTAATTCCGAAGAGAAGACCGTGAGCAGTAACAGAAATGATTACGATTATATGGGCGCGATGGAGGTTTCTGCTGAAACTAACAAGCGTGTCTTGGGGGAATGCGCTGCTGAGAGTTTACCTGTTACTCCCAGCAAAGTTCACATAATGAAGAAAGTGCGGCCTGATCAGATGGAAGTTATCTCTAATGCGGATATACTTGAGGCAATTCACTCCCTTGGCAAAAGATTTGACAAGCAGGAGAAAAAACTGGAGGAGCTGTCCAAAAAAATGGACGAGAATTGTAACGCCATTTCTGAGGTTAAGGAAGAGATGAAAGCTCACAAGCAGAGGGAAGCTATATTGGAGCTGGAACTTTCTGATCTTAAAAAAGAAAAAGAGCTGAGGTCAAGAGTAGGAGAATTGGATCGCTACAAAAGGCGTTGGAATTTACGCATCAAAGGCTCGCCAGAAAAACAGAATGAGAACATCCGACAGGAAGTGATAACCCTGCTGGCCAAGATTGCTCCTGGTGTGCCCTGGGAAATGGAAGAGGCGGTTGATACGGTTCATCGTATTGGCAGAAGAGAAGGAAATCGTACGCGCCAGATCATCATACAGTTTTCAAAGCGAATCTACAGAGATCAAATATGGACATTGTCAAAGGGATCAACCGTGTGCAAGGAGGCAGGCATTCATTTCGCTGAGGATTTAAATAAAGAAGACCGAGAGTTTAGGGGAGTACTTTGGCCACGCATTAAACAAGCGCGTGCTCAAGGGAAAGTGGCATACTTTCGTGGTCCCTTCGCTTTCATTGAGGGGAAGCACATTTTTGCCTGATGATGATGAAGTCTTGGAAAATGGGAAATGTGCTGTTTTTTAAGAGGCTTTTTTTGTAAGTGTTGTACTTTATTTTTCTAATCTCATTGTCGATAGCTTATTGACACTCTAGATCCGTACACTGTGAGTTCCAGTGGGCGTATGTTCTCATTGAAATCTCGTCTATCTTTTTGTTCGTTAAATGCAAGGGGACTAAAGGACAATGTAAAACGCAAAGGTATATTTTTGTTTTGCAAGGGGCAGAAGTCACATTTTGTTTTTCTACAAGAGACTCATTCTACTGAAGAGGATGTTTCTTTTTGGAAGAGGCAGTGGGGAGAGACAATTTTGTTTAGTTTTTTTTGTTTATTTTCTAAAATTACAGATGTCGTCATACAGCTTAAATCGAAATTTCAAACTAATTGTGTACTAATCGGAGGTGATTTTAATCTAGCACCAGACGAATGGCTGGACAGATCTCCTTCTAGTTATACAAGTCACCATTTTAATAACATTATTCAGGAGTTTTGCCAGTCAAATTCCCTTAATGACATCTGGAGGTTGAAGCATCCCAGGGAGTCTCAGTTTTCCTGGGTCAAACCTAATGGATCCTCAAAGTCACGGATAGATTTTTGGCTTATTACTGAGGAACATTCTGAGTTTGCCACTAACGTTTCCATTTCTGCCGCACCATTGACAGATCATTGCCTCATTTCATTAATTTTGACACCAACAACAAAACATACCGTTAGAAAAGACTACTGGAAGTTTAATGCGGAACTTTTAAAGGATAAAGATTATTGTAGTCAAATAAGAAAATTGATTATTGAAATTCAAGATGACATCACTTTAACTTCTAATGGGAATAAATGGGAGTATTTTAAATTCAAAACAAGGGAAATTTCAATTAGATTTGGCAAACAAAAAAACAAAGTACAGAAGCAAAAAGAGTTAAGTTTAATTCAAGAAATTAACACCTGTTGTAATACACAGGTATTGTCTCAAGAAGATCTTGATAAATTACTCTCTCTTCAAGCTAATTTAGATAATTTGTATTTAATGAAAGCACAAGGAGCTTTTGTACGGTCTCGGGCAAAATGGTTGGAGGACGGAGAGAAGAATACAGCATATTTTTGTCAGTTAGAAAAGAGGAGACAGAAAAATAATGCTGTGAATAGTTTGATTGTTAATGAGAAGGTAATCACAGACACCAAATTAATATCCGAGGAAGTTTATCCATTTTATAGTGATATTTATTCTTCTTCATATCCTGTCGAAAATGGTCAAGAATTTCTAGAAAAGATAAAAGATTTTATTCCGCAGATTGATATTGAATTTAAAGAAAGCTGTGATGAAGATCTGAGATTGGAGGAAATCGATTCCGCTATATAAAAAATGCCTTTAGGTAAATCTCCTGGTCAGGATGGTCTGACTACAAATTTTTACAAATTGTTCTGGGAAGATTTAAAAGATTTGTTGTTTAAAGCTTTAAAGGAATGTTTTGATTCTAACTCTTTACTTCCAACTATGAAACAGGGGTTGATCATTCTCATCCCAAAGTCAGGCAAAGACAAAAGAGTTATTGATAATCTGAGACCGATTACCCTACTCAATGTTGATTATAAAATTCTTACATCTGCTATTGCAAACAGGCTAAAATTTAGGTTGAGTCAAGTTATAAGTGAAACACAATCTGGCTTTATTAAAGGAAGGTTAATACACAACAATATTAAACTTATTTTGGATTTAATTGATTATGCACATTTGATTAAGGATGATGGGTTTATTTTGTTTCTTGATTTCTATAAGGCATTCGATACTGTAGAACATACATTCATTTTACATGCACTTACATCCTTTGGATTTGGTTATAAATTTGTTAAATTGATAGAGATGTTGTATAAAGATATTAATAGCTCAGTATCGCTTCCAGGTGAGACTTCTAAGCGTTTTGACATAAACAGCGGTATTAGACAAGGAGATCCGACAAGTCCGTATTGGTTTATTTTAATAGCTGAACTTTTGGCAATTTATGTGAAGAATAGTAAAGAGGTTAAGCCGTTGAATGTTTTGGGGAGTCCGCTATTAATAAGTCAACTAGCAGACGATACTACTGTTTCTTAGGGATGCAGAGCAGATCCCAGCTGCCATTAATTTAGTGTCACATTTTTCCAAAGCTTCTGGTTTTAATTTAAATTTAAAGAAGTGCGAGTTGATGGCAGTGCATAATCGGACTGAATCTCAATTACTTAATATTCCATTAAAAAAATGAGGTAAAATATCTGGGTATTGTTATTACTAAAGACACTAAAACTAGAGAAAAAAATAATTTGGCTGACAATATAACAAAAAGTCAAAATATGTTAAATGTGTGGTTACAAAGAGATATTTCCATTTTTGGCAGAATTTTATTACAGAAAACTGAGGTACTTTCCAGGCTGATTTATCCTGCATATTCTTTGGCAGGTGGATAAAGGATATTAATCAAATTCAGTATAAATTTCTTTGGAAAAACAAACACCATTATATAAGAAAATCAGATGTAGTGAAGCCAATCAGTGAGGGAGGTTTGAATATTATTGATTTCGATGTTATGAATGGCACTCTCAAATTGAGATGGCTCCAAGCTTTCCTTAGGAATAAACATTCTGTTTGGTCTAGTTTTTCTTCAAAAATCTTTGATTTTTTGGGGGGCATTGATTTTCTTTTGAGGTGTGATTTTGAGCCATCAAAACTAAAGTGTAAATTGTCCTCTTTTCATAGTCAGGTATTATTGTATTGGAAACTGATATACAAACACAATTTTTCCCCACATAGTTGTTCTTTGTGGAATAAGAAGTGTATCCTTATTAATAGGAAATCTGTGTTCTTTCAGGACTGGATGGATAAAGGTGTCTGGTCCATTGTACACATTATGGATGGCGAAGGAAATTTCCTTAGTTATGAGAATTTTTGTGAAAGATATAATATTATTTGCACTCAAAAATTATATGCGTCTTTGTTAAAAGCTGTTCCTGGTGGTTTGGTTCAGATGGTCAAAGGTGCAATGTGTTATTCACCTGTGATTCCGAGATTGAAAAGTTTAATAATTTCTGGTCTTAATTTTACAGAGGAGGGCTGTAAGATTAAAGTTTTAAGAACATTGGTAAATATAGAGACTTTCCCTTGTAAAGTTAAAAAGAGACCTCTTATATTTGATTTCCCGAAAGACAAATTGGGTCAAATTAGAACAAGATTTCTTACTTTTCCACTTTTTCCAAAGGTAAAAGAGGTTCAGTTTAAAATTATTAATGATATTTATCCTTGTAATGATTTCCTCAGACACAGATTTAATAGGGATTGTAATGAGTGCACCTTTTGTGAAGCGGACATAGAGTCGTTGGAACATTTATTTTATTTATGCAAATTCTCAAAGAAATTCTGGGATGACCTTTATATTTGGTTAAGATTGAAATATGAAACACCTGACTTTAATTTTAAAACTATAAAATATTTGTCTTTTTCTTTGAGTTACGATCTTGAATTTTTGGTGAACAATATTGTGCTGTTGGCCAATTACTTCATACACAAATGCAGATTCTTTAAGAACCCTCCCACTTTCTTACTTTTCCATAAAGATTTAATGATCTTCTTCAAATCTTTGAGACTGGTGCATAACAAAAAAGCCCTTAAATTATATAATCTTCTGAAGGTTTTTTTTGATGATTACCCCCTTGTGTAATATTTTATTTATTTACAGGTCCTTCTCAAAAAATTAGCATATTGTGAGAAAGTTCATTATTTTCCATAATGTAATGATAAAAATTAAACTTCCATATATTCTAGATTCATTGCACACCAACTGAAATATTTCAGGTCTTTTATTGTTTTAATACTGAT
Source organism: Meda fulgida (assembly GCA_030578275.1). Lineage (NCBI taxonomy): Eukaryota > Metazoa > Chordata > Actinopteri > Cypriniformes > Leuciscidae > Meda > Meda fulgida. Next base: position 37,635,619 of record CM060617.1, on the reverse strand, counting down.
GATTTCGGCATACAGCTCATGAAAACCCAGAATTCCTGTCTCAAAAAATTAGCATATTTCATCCGACCAATAAAAGAAGTGTTTTTAATACAAAAAAAAAAGTAAACCTTTAAATAATTATGTCCAGTTATGCACTCAATACTTGGTCGGGAATCCTTTTGCAGAAATGACTGCTTCAATGTGGCGTGGCATGGAGGCAATCAGCCTGTGGCACTGCTGAGGTGTTCTGGAGGCCCAGGATGCTTCGATAGCGGCCTTAAGCTCATCCAGAGTGTTGGGTCTTGCCTCTCTCAACTTTCTCTTCACAATATCCCACAGATTCTCTATGGGGTTCAGGTCAGGAGAGTTGGCAGGCCAATTGAGCACAGTAATACTATGGTCAGTAATCCATTTACCAGTGGTTTTGGCACTGTGAGCAGGTGCCAGGTCGTGCTGAAAAATGAAATCGTCATCTCCATAAAGCTTTTCAGCAGGTGGAAGCATGAAGTGCTCCAAAATCTCCTGATAGCTAGCTGCATTGACCCTGCCCTTGATAAAACACAGTGGACCAACACCAGCAGCTGACATGGCAACCCAGACCATCACTGACTGTGGGTACTTGACACTGGACTTCAGGCATTTTGGCATTTCCTTCTCCCCAGTCTTCCTCCTGACTCTGGCACCTTGATTTCCGAATGACATGCAACCACTGAGCAACAGTCCAGTGCTGCGTCTTTGTAGCCCAGGTCAGGCGCTTCTGCCGCTGTTTCTGGTTCAAAAGTGGCTTGACCTAGGGAATGTGGCACCATTCCCCATGGCTGCAGCCCATTTCCTGCACACGCCTGTGCACGGTGGCTCTGGATGTTTCTACTCCAGACTCAGTCCACTGCTTCCGCAGGTCCCCCAAGGTCTGGAATCGGTCCTTCTCCACAATCTTCCTCAGGGTCCGGTCACCTCTTCTCGTTGTGCAGCATTTTTTGCCACACTTTTTCTTTCCCACAGACTTCCCACTGAGGTGCCTTGATACAGCACTCTGGGAACAGTCTATTTGTTCAGAAATGTCTTTCTGTGTCTTACCCTCTTGCTTGAGGGTGTCAATGATGGCCTTCTGGACAGCAGTCAGGTCGGCAGTCTTACCCATGATTGCGGTTTTGAGTAATGAAACAGGCTGGGAGTTTTTAAAAGCCTCAGGAATCTTTTGTAGGTGTTTAGAGTTAATTAGTTGATTCAGATGATTAGGTTAATAGCTCGTTTAGAGAACCTTTTCATGATATGCTAATTTTTTGAGACAGAAATTTGGGGTTTTCATGAGCTGTATGCCAAAATCATCAGTATTAAAACAATAAAACACCTGAAATATATCAGTTGGTGTGCAATGAATCTAAAACATGTGAAAGTTTAATTTTTATCATTACATTATGGAAAATAATGAACCTGTTTCACAATATGCTAATTTTTTGAGAAGGACCTGTATTTATTTTATTTTTGTTCTTTAAATGTTTTTTGTTTTGTTTTGTTTTTTTGTTAGAATTATGGTGTTCATTTATATTTTGTGCTGCTATTTGGACTTTTTTGTAATCATATAAGATATTTATCTTGAGGTATGTTTGGTATTTTGTATGTTTCTTTAAGCAATAAAAAAAAACTTATATAAACCCATTCCTCCAGCCACCGGAGGGAGCCGTCTCCCGAATACTCACCTCGATCCTGACCGCACCTTATATAACCCCATTCCTCCAGCCACCGGAGGGAGCCGTCTCCCGAATACTCACCTCGATCCTGACCACACCTTATATAAGCCCATTCCTCCAGCCACCGGAGGGAGCCGTCTCCCGAATACTCACCTCGATCCTGACCACACCTTATATAAGCCCATTCCTCCAGCCACCGGAGGGAGCCGTCTCCCGAATACTCACCTCGATCCTGACCACACCCTATATAACCCCATTCCTCCAGCCACCGGAGGGAGCCGTCTCCCGAATACTCACCTCGATCCTGACCACACCTTATATAACCCCATTCCTCCAGCCACCGGAGGGAGCCGTCTCCCGAATACTCACCTCGATCCTGACCACACCTTATATAACCCCATTCCTCCAGCCACCAGAGGGAGCCGTCTCCCGAATACTCACCTCGATCCTGACCACACCCTATGTAACCCCATTCCTCCAGCCACCGGAGGGAGCCGTCTCCCGAATACTCACCTCGATCCTGACCACACCTTATATAACCCCATTCCTCCAGCCACCGGAGGGAGCCGTCTCCCGAATACTCACCTCGATCCTGACCACACCCTATATAACCCCATTCCTCCAGCCACCGGAGGGAGCCGTCTCCCGAATACTCACCTCGATCCTGACCACACCTTATATAAGCCCATTCCTCTAGCCACCGGAGGGAGCCGTCTCCCGAATACTCACCTCGATCCTGACCACACCTTATATAAGCCCATTCCTCCAGCCACCGGAGGGCGCCGTCTCCCGAATATTCACCATTCCTCCAGCAATCGGAGGGAGCCGTCTCCCGAATATTCACCATTCCTCCAGCCACCGGAGGGAGCCGTCTCCCGAATATTCACCATTCCTCCAGCCACCGGAGGGAGCCGTCTCCAGAATATTCACCATTCCTCCAGCCACCGGAGGGAGCCGTCTCCAGAATATTCACCTCGATCCTGAACACACCTTATATAAGCCCATTCGTCCAGCCACCGGAGGGAGCCGTCTCCCGAATATTCACCATTCCTCCAGCCACCGGAGGGAGCCGTCTCCCGAATATTCACCTCGATCCTGAACACACCTTATATAAGCCCATTCGTCCAGCCACCGGAGGGAGCCGTCTCCCGAATATTTATCATTCCTCCAGCCACCGGAGGGAGCCGTCTCCCGAATATTCACCATTCCTCCAGCCACCGGAGGGAGCCGTCTCCCGAATATTTACCATTCCTCCAGCCACCGGAGGGAGCCGTCTCCCGAATATTCACCATTCCTCCAGCCACCGGATGGAGCCGTCTCCAGAATATTCACCATTACTCCAGCCACCGGAGGGAGCCGTCTCCCGAATATTCACCATTCCTCCAGCCACCGGAGAAAGCCGTCTCCCGAATATTCACCATTCCTCCAGCCACCGGATGGAGCCGTCTCCAGAATATTCACCATTCCTCCAGCCACCGGAGAAAGCCGTCTCCCGAATATTCACCATTCCTCCAGCCACCGGATGGAGCCGTCTCCAGAATATTCACCATTCCTCCAGCCACCGGATGGAGCCGTCTCCAGAATATTCACCATTCCTCCAGCCACCGGAGGGAGCCGTCACTCCTCGTGTCTGTTCACATCTGGGGCACGTTCAAGTTCAAATCGGTGCGCAACGTTTTGTTACAGTTTCCGGGTTGAACGTCATGTTTCTTGGAAGCAGTGTGCAACGGGTTTGAGATACGGTTTCCATTGTTTGGTGGGTGTGTCAGAACTGCAGTCCAATCAGCAGCAACATGTATATAAAGCACGCGGTATTAAAGTGAACTCGCACAATGGGTTCAAGGAAAGTAATTTACAGATGTGTTTGATGCAGCTTGGTACACACAACAACTGAGGATATTAGAAGACATGTTCGTCGTAAGTTTTATTGTAAACATAGAGGATATCAACATAATTATGTAGTTGTTTATATTTTTAGCTTCATTGCAAGTGTAGCCTATGACATTTGGTATAGAAATAAAAATGGTAATTAAGTGCTTTTCCTAAAAATGAGAAATAAAATACAGGGTATTAAAACAGTATGAACTGCAAATAAAGTCAGTATGTGAGGCTAAATAGATGTGTTTTAGTGTTCTGGGCGGCAAGTGCAGTAACTCTAACATCGGGCATATTTTGTAGTATTAAACATATTTATACCGACTTCAGGCTCAGAAAATTCTTCACAGAGAACACAAAGAATGGCCTTCTCAGCTGCCATAGTTGCAACTCTTGCGTCATCAGAACAGTGTGTTCAACGCATCACCGTTTCTGTTTAAAACACTTGTGCAGCTTTTTGTCAGCACTGAACTCTGCCCTGGTGTGTGGTTGGATTTTTTTTTTTTTTAATTTTTTGTTGTTGTAATTTTTATTCAATGCCACAAGAACAAGATGCATCACATATTCACAATATTACATTAACTGCCAGGAAATGAAAAAAAAAGAGAAAGAAAAAAACAAAAACAAAAAACTTTTCGTTTTTAGTTTGTTCCAAAAGATGTACATATAATGTAAAGACATTTATAAAATGTGGAACATTTGGTTTTCCTTGAGCCCACTTCTTTTTATGTATATGGTATTTTCCTAATAAAATAAACAACTGTTTAATGTGCTGTTCTTTACATTCCAAATTGTCTTTTTGAGTATAAAAAAGCACATCAAAAACACACATTTCCATCATACACTTCAGTTTTCTATTAATAAAGGTTTCTAAATCTTTCCAAAATAATCTTGAGTAAATACACTGAAAAAACAGATGCAAAATTGTTTGTTTCTCTAGTGCACAAAATTCACAAGTATATGAAATATTAAGATTAAATCTTTCCAAAATATGCTTAGCAGGATCAATTCTGTGAAGTATTTTGTGAGACACTTCCTTAATTTAGTCACTGACACAAAACGTATGTGGTAATTTCCATGCTTTAACCCGAGAGATCTCAGCAAATAAAGAAGAGCAACAGAATCTTGCTGCTGGAAAAGACACAGAGCTTTCCTTATAAGCGTATCGCTACATTTTTGCTTTAAAACATCAACATTATCAATGAACATTTTACCACAAAGATTGTCCATGTTGATTTCCACTGAATCTGCGTTTTTAAGAGTAACATCACACTCTTTGGAATCACGCAAGAACAATAGCAAACTCTCTTGGTTTAACTGGTCATTTACATTTTTGTAGAAATTCAGTATATGATAACAAATATCCATTGGAATTTACCAATGGTCTTACTAATATAATCCCTTCATTGAACCAAGTGTGATAGAATAGTGATTTGTTTTTAAATAGTACGTCTTTGTTATTCCATTAGTACGGAGCCCCCCCCCCCCCCTAGTCCCACTTTGTCAAAAAAAGTATTATAACTATCTCGTGGCCTCAAGATAGTAACTCGTGGCTACTTGGGCGCAGAGATATCACGCAAATGACGCAACAACTGAAATTGTCATGATTCTGCCATCATGTCTTTTGATTTCTCTGGGGTGTATTCCAGAAAGCTGGGTTAATTTACCATCAGATTAACCCTGAACTCTGGGTTGATTAACCCATAACCTGCTTACTCGGGGTATGTCGGTTCCAAAACACCTGTGTCGAGTTAGTTTAATCAACCTACTGCTAATAACCTCAAGTTAATGCGCGTACACGGCGAACATATAAAAGCATTTTCAATGGAACGCCGAATTCAGGAGTCACCATGGAAACTAAGGGTGAAAAGTTGCGTGCCGCCTACTTCTCCGAAGCAGAGTTAGAAGTTTTAATGTTGGCTTATGAGGAGTTCAAGCCCATTATAATGAAAAAAAGCAAGAGTAAATGCGTACGTTTTTTTTTTTATTATTACATTGTAAATATGCTTGCCTTTTGTTAATTTGCAAAGTTGAACAATTGTCTTTTTGAGCATGTGGCATGACTGTGAGGGAAAAAAACAGGAGGATGCAAGATGCAAGTAAAATCCAGTTTATTGAAGAGGGGTCAGATGTAGGACACAGATCGGGGCAAACACTCAGGTGGTAAGTGAAGCAGGGACGAGATGGCGATCCGGTGGTGGTGCTGTGATGATCGTGCTCGAGTGAACCCAGGAACATCCAGACAACACGAGGAACTGACGAAAATCCAGTAGACGAACTGAAACAGTCGAGGCACGAGAACAGGACACACACCGAGTAACAACCACAACGATCTGACAACAAGAGAGAGAAAATGCTGGGCATAAAAAGGAACTGGAATTAATGACAGCTGGTGACACTAATCAACACAACGAGTAACCACACCCACACAATTACACTCACGCAGACACTTCAGCATGAGACAGCCGATTAGTGAACCGTGACAGTACCCCTCCTCCTAAGAACGCCTCCTGGCGTTCTCAGAGTCCCTTACCTGTCGATTGTAATCATCGATAAGGGAGTGATCCAGGATGTCTCTAGCAGGTACCCAACTTCTCTCCTCCGGACCGTAACCCTCCCAGTCCACCAAGTACTGAAATCCGCGTCCCCTCCGCCTCAAGTCCAGAATACGATGTACCGAATAAGTAAGTTCCCCATCTACGAGTCGCGGCGGGGGGGGGGGACAGGGCCGGGCGGATTAATGGGAGAATAAAACACGGGCTTGATCCTTGATACGTGAAAGGCGGGGTGAATTCTCCTGTACGCTGGAGGGAGTTTGAGTCGGACTGTCACCGGACTAATAATCTTGGTGACAGGGAATGGGCCGATAAATTTGGGAGCTAACTTGTTAGAAACGGAACGGAGAGGAATATTTCTGGTAGAAAGCCACACCTTTTGACCCACGACGTATACGGGAGGCCTTGACCGGTGGCGATCGGCCCTGGCCTTCATGCGCCCCCCCGCTTGGAGTAGAGTCTCACGGGCTCTAGTCCAAGTGCGGTGGCACCTCTGGACGAAAGCGTGAGCGGAGGGAACCGCGACTTCGGATTCCAGACTCGGAAAAATTGGTGGCTGGTAACCTAAACTACACTTAAACGGAGAGAGGCCCGTAGATGACACTGGTAACGAGTTATGGGCGTACTCCACCATAGAAAGTTGTTGACTCCAGGACGAAGGATTCTTGGCTACCAAACATCGCAACATTCTCTCAAGATCTTGGTTGGCCCGCTCAGACTGACCATTGCTCTGGGGATGATAACCCGAAGACAGACTGACCGTGGCCCCCAATAACTTACAGAACTCCCGCCAAAATTTGGACACAAATTGGGAACCCCTGTCAGAGACCACGTCCGTCGGGAGGCCATGTAACCGAAAGACGTGATCAATGACCGTGACCGCTGTCTCCTTGGCTGAAGGTAATTTGGGCAAGGGAATGAAATGTGCCGCCTTCGAGAACCGGTCCACTACGGTCAAAACAACCGTCATGCCATTGGAGGGCGGTGACAAAATCTAGCGCGATGTGGGACCAGGGTCTCGAAGGGACCGACAATGGTCGAAGTAACCCATCCGGAGGTCGGTTAGATGTCTTCCCAGTGGCACAGACGGAGCAGGCCAAAACAAAATCGTGAATATCGCGAGCCATTAACGGCCACCAGAATCGTTGCTTAACTAAATAACTGGTGCGAGTCACTCCTGGATGACAAGCCACGTTGGAGCAATGACCCCATCGAATAACGTCAGACCGTAACCCCTCCGGAACAAACAACCGATTCGGTGGGCCACCGGGCGGAGGCGTTACCCCTTCTAAGGCCATCTTGACCTTCGACTCGACCTCCCATACGAGTGTGGAGATAACTATTTTCTCAGGTAAAATACACTCGGGAGTCACCGGGCGTTCGGATGGATCAAAAATACGAGATAAAGAGTCGGGTTTGATGTTTTTGGAACCCGGGCGGTACGAGAGAACAAAGTCAAAACGTCTGAAAAAAAAGTGCCCACCGAGCCTGCCTGGAGTTGAGTCTTTTAGCAGATCTAATATATTCAAGGTTCTTGTGATCGGTCCAAACGATAAAGGGTACCCCTGAACCCTCTAACCAATGGCGCCACTCCTCCAACGCTAACTTGACCACCAACAACTCTCTGTTACCAATGTCATAGTTACGTTCGGCAGACGATAATCGATGAGAAAAAAACGCGCAGGGATGCATCTTCTCGTCTGAGGAAGCGCGTTGTGAAAGCACTGCTCCTACTCCCACCTCTGACGCGTCGACCTCCACCACGAACTGACGTGTGGGATCAGGGGTGACAAGAATGGGAGCCGAAACGAAGCGACTCTTGAGGTTGGTGAACACTGCCTCGGTAGTGTTCGACCACCTGAACGTCGTTCGGGGGGAGGTCAAGGCAGTCAGAGGTGCGACTAGTTGGCTGAAATTACGAATGAAACGCCGGTAAAAATTGGCGAACCCCAGAAACCGCTGTAGGGCCTTACGGGAATCTGGACTTGGCCAATCTACCACAGCCTTAATCTTGTCAGGATCCATGCGCACTCCCTCAGAGGAGATGATGTACCCTAGGAAGGGAACAGACTGTGCATGAAACGCGCATTTCTCCGCCTTGACAAAAAGCCCATTCTCTAACAGTCTCTGGAGCACTCGTCTGACGTGTTGAACGTGTTCCTGGAGAGACGAAGAAAAAATCAATATGTCATCCAGGTAAACATATATGAACTGATCTACCATGTCTCTCAACACGTCATTAACGAGTGCCTGGAAAACCGCTGGGGAGTTGGAAAGCCCAAAAGGCATAACCAAGTATTCAAAGTGCCCCCTAGGGGTATTAAAAGCGGTTTTCCATTCGTCCCCCTTCCTGATGCGAAACAAATAATATGCATTACGTAAGTCCAGTTTCGTGAAAATGGATGCTCCCTGCAACCTCTCGAAAGCTGAAGAAATCAACGGCAAAGGATAAGAATTCTTTATCGTGATGTTGTTCAGCTCTCGGTAATCAATGCAAGGTCGCAGAGATCCATCCTTCTTCCCAACGAAAAAGAACCCCGCCCCCGCAGGAGAAGAGGAAGGCTGGATGAACCCAGAGGCCAGAGAATCAGAAATATATTTCTCCATGGCCTCCCTCTCGGGAACAGAAAGAGATTAAAGTTTGCCCTTGGGCGGAGATTTACCTGGCAGTAGATCTATCGCACAGTCATAGGAACGATGCGGAGGGAGAGAAGCAGCACGAGACTTACTGAACACCTCCTTCAGGTCGAGGTACTCCGCGGGCACGTTAGACAAATCCGCTGCCTCACTCTGAAACACAGAACCAGACACAGAGGGACAGGCAGACACTAAACAGGACTCATGACAGTGGTTACTCCATGTGGAAACAGTGTTAGTGCACCAGTCGACACGGGGGTTGTGTCTGGAAAGCCACGGGTGTCCCAAAACCACTGGTGCAAGTGGTGAGTCCATGAGTAAAAATGAGATGAGTTCAGTGTGATTGCCAGAAGTAATGAGGGTGATGTCTCCAGTAGCATGTGTAATCCGGGGAAGTTCTTGACCATTAAGTGCGTTGACGGTAATCTGGTGCGAGAGAGGAGTGACGGGAATCTGAAGTTTGAGTGCAAGATTGTAGTCCATGAAATTACCCTCCGCTCCCGAATCCAGCAGTGCGTTGGTGCAGTGCGTCGACTGTCGCCATCTCAGTCTTACCGGGAGGAGGGTCGATGATGGTGATGAGGTCTTCTCGGCGGAGATCCCACCCGATAGTAGCCTCATACTTACTACCGGGCTTGCTCTTTTACCGGGCAGGAGTGGATGAAGTGGCCCGCCCGGCCACAGTATAGACAGAGTCCTTGGGATCTCCGCCTTTCCCTCTCCTCCCGGGAAAGCCGAGCTCTCCCCACCTGCATGGGTTCATGGTCGAATGCGGGGCTGACCGCGCTCGCACCACCGGGCTGGTGGTCCTCCGTGCTGAACTGTGGACGGCTGGGGCGCGTCAATCTGGTCACACGATTCAGTCGAGCGTCTACTCTCAGCGCAAGTTCCACCAGTCCGTTCAGCGTCTCCGGTAAGTCCATCGCGTAAATCTCCCTTTGAACGCGGTCAGCCAGCCCATGCAGGAACATATCCCACTGCGCCTCCTCGTTCCAACGGCACTCTGCGGCCAGGGTGCGGAACCGAATGGAAAAGTCCGCCACCGAGCCTTCTCCCTGTCGCAGTTCGGCGAGTAATCTGGCCGCCTCCTTACCCGCCACTGCACGATCGAACACTCTCTTCATCTCCTCGGAGAGTGCCTGGAACGAGGTGCAGCAGTTGTCTCCGTTCTCCCACACCGCCGTTCCCCAAAGCGCTGCTCTTCCTGACAGCAGGGTTAATACAAACGCCACTTTAGCCTGTTCGCTCTGGAAAGTGCGTGGCTGTAGGGCAAAATGCATAGAACATCTCGTGAGGAACGCTCTGCAAAATTCAGGTTCACCGGAATAACCCTCTGGTGTAGGTAGGCGTGGCTCTGGTCTCTCCGCTGCTGCCGGCGCCGGTGGTGGGGGAACGGGCGGTGTGGGGGGCGCAGTGGGAGTCCGTAGAAGTTGTACCTGTTGGGTGAGCTCGGACACCTGCTTCACGAGTGCTTGCATCGCACGACCTGTGCCCGCGATGCTTTCCTCTTGTTGGTCCATACGGGAGATGCTGTGAGAAATGAAGTCGTTGAGCTGGGATGTGCTTGCTGCATCCATGGTTGTGGTCAGATCGTTCTGTGAGGGAAAAAAACAGGAGGATGCAAGATGCAAGTAAAATCCAGTTTATTGAAGAGGGGTCAGATGTAGGACACAGATCGGGGCAAACACTCAGGTGGTAAGTGAAGCAGGGACGAGATGGCGATCCGGTGGTGGTGCTGTGATGATCGTGCTCGAGTGAACCCAGGAACCGTGGAACATCCAGACAACACGAGGAACTGACGAAAATCCAGTAGACGAACTGAAACAGTCGAGGCACGAGAACAGGACACACACCGAGTAACAACCACAACGATCTGACAACAAGAGAGAGAAAATGCTGGGCATAAAAAGGAACTGGAATTAATGACAGCTGGTGACACTAATCAACACAACGAGTAACCACACCCACACAATTACACTCACGCAGACACTTCAGCATGAGACAGCCGATTAGTGAACCGTGACAATGACTCGACGAGCATTTACTTTTCTCTACATCAGTTTCTTAAGAATACAGTGCAATGTATATTGACTAAAAATATTTAGGCCTCTTGTTTTATAAGGTGTAATCCTTCTGGAGCCAAAAGAACTCTTTCCCAAGTCAAAATGAAACACAAAAACTTTCTCCAAAAAGGTAATATTTTATTTTAACTTTTGTAAGATCAATGTCTTAAGTTACTTTTAAAGTATTCTTCCTATATAGCTAATAGACAGAAGGCTGAGGCCCGTCTAACTGGCGGGGGTCCACCTCCACCTCACCTCATCTGAGGAGTTGGCTCTCTCACTTAATAAAGGTCGCCCTGTGGTTGATGGTATTCCAGAGGGAACTTCGTCAGACTTCGCTACCTCCCACAACAACTCAAGGTACTTGGTACAATGTAGGTATACCATATTAGTACTTATGATTATTTAGTCACACGTTTGGACAAAACGATCATTAACTCTTGTCATTAGGAAGAAGGCTAAATGCTTCCCAAATGCAGTCATTGTTTCACTTGTGCATTATGCATACGTATTCTATTTTACAGCATATGCTGTATACAGTAATCGTTTTTTTTATTCTTGCATGTTCCTAATGCCTTTATTCAGTGTCTGTCATACTTTAGTAATTTACACATTGAGTATCTTTTTTTTCTTGCAGTTGCTGATGGACGCATTGTATTATTGGATCCTCCTGAAACCACACAGTCTGTCACAATTGTTAGTGATGCATTTTAAGAACCAGTTGCTTTTAGATCTTTCACTTTGTCTACCAGACAAAGTAACCTTGCATATTTCCACTCTAGGATGATGATGATGAAGAGACCACATCTGCTGTGACAGAATTAGAAAGTGCTGGGAGACCCACAGAGGTATGATGCATATACTGGAAAATGCATAGCTTTTTAGATGGAGTGAAAAATGTGTAATTTGTCCTGTGACAGAATCTAGCTGGGGATGTACATGCAGATGATGGTCCATCTACCTCTACACATAATCTTAGCAGTGTAAGAACTTGTCCCTGGTTGTCCTTATTTACATAATGTTACTATGTGGCAGATTTTCTTCTTTAACCATCTTATTTACTTTGCCTTCCTAGTTGTCTGCAAAGGAGCTGTATAAGGTCCATCTATTAAGGCAAATAAAAAAAACTGACATGGAAATGGACCTTATACAGCTTCAGACAGAGGAGAAAAGGCTGGCCATTAAAAAGGACAAACTTGAAATAGAACTACTGGAGCATCGCCTTAAGGTGAGAATCATATGTGAACATGAATCTGTTATTTCTTTTTGTGTGTATAAAGCAATAAATACAAATCTGTCATGTCTCTTTTATTTCAGGATATAAAGAAATAGAACACATTAAATAAAGTGATTTTGACAAATCATGTCTCTAAGCCTTCTGCCATCTCTGTGGTCTGCCAGATTCATTGGGTGTTGTTCTAGGTCATCTTCATCAGGACAGGGGGGATGCCTCTCTCCTCTTATTGTGGCAATGTTGTGAAGTACCACACAAGCAACTGTGAGGTCACATGCCCTATTTGGAGTGACCCTGAGCCCACGCAGACACTGAAACCTCGCCTTCAGAATGCCTATTGTCATCTCCACCTTGGCCCGTGTTCTGCTGTGAGACCGGTTGAAGCGTGTCTGTGGTCCGGGCTCAGGATCAGGGTAGGGTGTCATCAAATAGGGGAGGCAAGGGTATCCTCTGTCCCCCAGCAAGTAACCATAGAAGTGTCCTGTAATGTTTGAGGTGTTTTGTAAATGTAATAAAGACTACAAGCATTTGTCTAACAAAACATACCCTGTTGAAATTTGTTGCACAGAGATGACTCTCTAAATATTCGGGCGTCATGTACAGACCCAGGCCATTTTGCCTCAACATTAGTGATGAGGTGGGTTGCATCACATATTACCTGTGGAGAACAATAAGTTTATTAGGCCTATTTGTAACACCAATATTAAGGAGCCAAAATATAGCTACCTGCACGTTGATGCTATGCACAGACTTCCTATTAACATAGTCTCCCTCATTGATAGATGGAGCTTTAATAGGAATGTGGGTGCCATCAATGCACCCAATCATGTTTGGGAACCCTGAAATTAAGATTAATTACAAATTTTAGAAGTTTGTGTAGCCTTTATGTGTGTGCAGTCAAAATAAACCTATTAAGAAATGTAATTTAATTGAAGTAGATGACAGAATTTCTGAGAGCAAACCTGCAACCCTGTAGAATTCTTCTTTAATAAAGCGCACAGGTTTATGGCCAGGGAACTGTACAAAAGTGTGTAGAAACCGTTTCAGTGCCATGCATACTGTACGAACGGCTCTACACACTGTTGCCTTTCCCACATGCTCTGCATCGCCTACATTGTAGAGAAAACTCCCCGTAGCGAAAAAGCGCAGAGCAATACAAATAATTTGTTCGGCGCTAAGCGCTGACCCGCGGTTTGTCGCGTTTGAGATGTGTGGTTTTAGTAGGTTTGTTAAATAAATTAACGACTCCCTAGAAAAACGATAGCGTTCCTGCAAATATTCGTTAGGATAAGGAAATACATCGATACATGGTCTTATCACCCTCTCACGGCGGAAAAACCTTCGTATAATCTGTGCCTCTACGTCCACAGGATCCTCATCAAAAGGGCACGCCATGCTCGGAAACCTCTCTGAAACAAACTAACCCTGCAACATAACCTGCTCCGGAGCAGGTTATCCTCAGAGAGTCAGTTGCTATGGTTACTTACATAACCCGAAAGTTACCTCCGTTTTTGGAACTGAAAGCAGAGGTTATCCGCTTACTTACTCCTAAACTTACCCGGGTAAGTCACATAACCTGCTTTCTGGAATACCCCCCTGGTCTTGTGGCAGAGTCATGACAGACCCATGTTTTGTGTACAAGCACATGCCCTTTTGCTTGGGCCATGTGCTTGTGTTGTCTCGTTACGTAACCCCGCCCCCTTGTTATCCTCGTCTTGTCATTATTGTCTAGTCAGTTTCACCTGTCCTCGTCATTAGTGTTCCCTATTTAATCCCCTTGTGTTTGTTGTCCTGTGTCGGTTCATTACTAAACCTGCTGTGGTGTTATTCTCTGTGAAGTCCTGCCTGTGATTGCTCTAGTTTCGTGTTGAGTCATTGATTAATGTTACCTGTGAGTATCGTGTCTTAGTTACGTGTCCTGTGAAGTAGTGATGGTGAGATGAAGCTTCATAAAGCATTGAAGCGTTCCGTCCAATTGGTTCTCTCATGTGCCGAAGCTTCATGGTGCTTCATTTGCTCTATTGTGCTATAAAGTGGACAATAAATGTAAAACGTGCAGTGTGATTATAATGACACTATGGCTTTGGTGTCTGAAGCATTGAATGAATTAATCAATGATGTTTTTAATGCTTATACATAAAGTATAAACTTTTATATGGTGTCTGTCTTTATGATACAATGACAGGGTCAAAATGAAAAGTGTGAAGGGGGAATCCATTGCGTTTTGCTGGCCCTTATATTTCAAATATACCGCCAAACCGCGAACCACTTCCTGAAGCAGTCACGTGGTACAGCCGGCTCGGGAGGCTTCAAACATCACCACATACGTCACCGACACAAGCCTCGATACGCGCTTCACAGAAATCATCCCAGATTACTCGACACACGCTTCGAAGCCTCGATACGGGAGGACACATCACTACTGTGAAGATCCTGTTCGTTTGTTTACTGTTAGTTTGTTAGTTATCCTCTGCCTTGTCTTGTTTTACCCCATCATGGGCATTATTTTCCCCTTTTTTGTCAATAAATCGTGTGTTAAGTGTACTCTGTCTTCGCCTGGGTTCTCCTTATCCACCATCATAACAGAATGAACCGACCACAACAGAACCCAGCAGACAGTATGCCTAACGATCTTGTACTTTGGTGGCAGGAGGTGATTTCCGAGTCCAGGAATGGAAAGCTTCCGTTTCCTTCCCAGGGTGAGCGGACCTTGAGACAGTATGCCCGGGTCGCGGAGGAGAGGCAGTTCTTCTTGCCTGAGATTCTAATAAATCGCTACCTCATCGCGGGCCTAAACGTTCTGCCTTCTCTGGCTGAACGGGAGAGTCTGATTCGCCGCCCGTTCCCAGATATGGTGGCCTGCTTGTCAAGGAAGGATTCGTCGTCTTCACCCGGCACGCTGCCGGTGATCCCGGAGGGTCGCGTATTAGCGTTGGTCACGCTAGAGAACCAGGCTCACCTCGTTTCGACTCCAGAGGCGTCTTCCACACCCGCTGACCTCCGTGGTAAACGAGGGAGATGGGTTTCTTCAGATTCCCCCTCGGAGTCATCTTCATCTGAGCTTACCCAACCAGAGATGGTCTTCCCAGTTCCTGTTTTGTCTTCCGTTGAGCCCGGCCAGCCGATCGCGAGCCCTGCTGTGACCATTGCCCCGCGGCCAAAGAGAAAGAGGAGAAAGAAGGGAGCTTCCTGTTTCCCATCGCCATCTTCTCCTGAGTCTGCTGCCGCGAGAGCTGTTAATGAAGCTGCGACTGTAAGCGCCGTTCCTGAATCTGCAGCTGAGAGCACTGTTCCGGAAGCTGCAACGCTAAGCGCTGTTCCTGAGTCTGCAGCTGTGATCGCTGTTCCTGAGGCGGCATCTGTGAACGCTTGTCCTGAATCTGCTGCTGGAAGCGCGATTCCTGAGCCCGCGGTTGAGAGGGCGAGATCTGATGCAGTGATGCCTGCCATGAGAGCCAGGGCCGATCGAGCGGCTGATGCAGTTTTGCAGTCTGTTTCGTCACGACATGAAATGCCTGTCATCATAGCTGCCAGGACCCTGTCTGATTATTTGTCGTGTCTAGTCAAGATCTTCGAAGTCCCTGTCCGTCCTGTCTTGCCCTCAGTCCCAGAGCCTGCCGCCGAGAGCGCTGCACCCGAGCCTGCCGCCGGGAGCGCTGCACCCGAGCCTGCCGCCGAGAGCGCTGCACCCGAGCCTGTCGCCGAGAGCGCTGCACCCGAGCCTGCCGCCGAGAGCGCTGCACCCGAGCCTGCCGGCGAGAGCGCTGCACCCGAGCCTACCGCCGAGAGTGCAGTTTCAGAGCCTATGGCGGTCACCGAATCGGAGTTCTGGAGCGTCGATTCTGGGTCTACCTCTGGGAGCTCTGTTCCTGTTCCCGCCCCCCTACCGCCTGATAATCCCCTTGTCTCCGTTCCACTACCTGCTGCTGCAGTCCCCGCTGTCTCCGGTCATCCGTTTGTTTCCCCTGTCTCCTCTGTCATGTCTCATCCCCAGACTGTTTACCCGTTCGTCCCTGTCGCCACTAGTCCCCGTACTGTTTCCCCTGTCGCCACTAGTCCCCGGACTGTTCCCACTGTCTCCACGAAACCCCGGACTGTTTTGCCCAAGTTTCGTCCTCGTGTGTCTCCCTTCAAGCCTGCCCAGATTCTTCGTTCCCTGCCCTCATCCAGTGGACCTAAGACCCCCAGCACACCCATCCACCCTGGACCACCCCCCGTGAACTCTGTTATTCCTCCACCGCCCCTGCCATGTTTGTTTTTATTGTTCAATCCCAACCCTGTTATTATTTTTTCTTGTATGCCTTTATTAGTGGCGTCTGGTAGCCGCTCCTTAAGGTGGGGGTTCTGTCATGATTCTGCCATCATGTCTTTTGATTTCTCTGGTCTTGTGGCAAATTCATGACAGACCCATGTTTTGTGCACAAGCACATGCCCTTTTGCTTGGGCCATGTGCTTGTGTTGTCTCGTTACGTAACCCCCCCCCCTTGTTATCCTCGTCTTGTCATTATTGTCTAGTCAGTTTCACCTGTCCTCGTCATTAGTGTTCCCTATTTAATCCCCTTATGTTTGTTGTCCTGTGTCGGTTCATTACTAAACCTGCTGTGGTGTTATTCTCTGTGAAGTCCTGCCTGTGATTGCTCTAGTTTCGTGTTGATTCATTGATTAATGTTACCTGTGAGTATCGTGTCTTAGTTACGTGTCCTGTGAAGATCCTGTTCGTTTGTTTGCTGTTAGTTAGTTATCCTCTGCCTTGTCTTGTTTTACCCCATCGTGGGCATTATTTTCCCCTTTTTTGTCAATAAATTGTGTGTTAAGTGTACTCTGTCTTCGCCTGGGTTCTCCTTATCCACCATCATAACAGAAATAAAGCTAATAAATCTAATATAATCAGACAATATAATCTGGACATGGAGGGGCCGGTAACTGGAGCACGTCTCATAAATGAAACAAAACTCAGACAGACCTGAGAAGTATATCTATAGAAAGATTGAAATGTCTACTTTTAAACAAAACAATTAAAAACTAAAAGAAATTAGCTACTCTCTGCTTATGTAGGCTAATTCATGAGGTGTGCATTTATCTCTATAGGAGCATTAATACTGCGAAGATGGTGAGTCTGCATCATCAACTTTATCTTTGCAGGCACTGATATAGAAAACACTTGTTTATTAATAAACAATTCAAATGTTTCATGCATAATCATTACTTTTGCCTGTTCTTTGTCGCAAGCTTTATTTCAGGTGTTGCGTCACTTGTATGATATCTCTGCGCCCAAGTACCCACGAGTTACTATCTTGAGGCCACGAGTTAATTATCTTGAGGCCACGAAATACTTATCTTGAGGCCACGAGTTAATTATCTTGAGGCCACGAGTTAATTATCTTGAGGCCACAAAATACTTATCTTGAGGCCACGAGTTAATTATCTTGAGGCCACGAAATACTTATCTTGAGGCCACGAGTTAATTATCTTGAGGCCACGAGATAGTTATAATATTTTTTTTGACAAAGTGGGACTAGTGGGGCTCCGTACATATGAAATAGTTGTGTGGTGAGAAATTGTGTTTATATACCCATTTCCATGCTAGCAGGGCTTGTCCGTGAAAACTGGTCAGTTCTACAGGAATTTTGTCAGCAGAAAAATTACATTTCAACAAAAAATCTATGCCTCCAAGAGTATGAAATAGATAATTAGGAAATATGTTCCAAAGACTTTCTCTATTCTTCATAAACTCTATCAACCGTTTAATTGTGAAAGTGTCATTAAGTGTACTATAATCTAAGACCTCAAGTCCCCCTTGCTTTTTGGTGTTACATATTACCTCCTTAAATAATGTGTTTTTTTCTTCATATGAAGTCATAAAGTATCTTGTCTAATTTCTTAATCACCTTAGGAGGCATATCTAATGATCCAGATGTATATACTGATCTAGATATACCTTCCGCCTTATATAATACCCTCCCAATTATTGATATATCCCTCATTAACCACAAATTACATTTATTTTTTGTTGTCTCAATAATTGGTTCAAAATTAAACTGACTCCTTTGTTTTTCATTTTTACACATTACGACACCTAGACATGTTAATTGGTTATTAACTGGGATGTTGTCTATTTCTATAGAGGAGCAATCTTTAAGGGGAAACAATACAGATTTAGCACAATTCATTTTAAGGCCAATAGATATGACAGTCATAGACAGTCATAGTCATATGTTGTGCATGTCACTAAACAACAGTTAAGCTAATGAATTACCGTTGATAATCGCGGTATTTTTACGTGTAAGGTGGGTTGATTCATTTTTTACACCATTGACACCTGAGTTTTAGGCATCGGTCTTTTAGGCCTGATCCAGAAAACAGGCGTTGTGTTTAATGTCTTAATAATTGTTCTTCTTTTTATGAAATTATGTGGTTAGCAGTTTTTGGCCTTATCATCATCAAAATGTTTTAACATGTCGTAAAATTCATTTATTAGATAAATTATGTCTAACTATCAACAGTTATATGTGAAACGAGCTCAGTCGCATTAGAGCTGGATTCTAATATTGACCATTGTTATTGAACCGTATGTTTTTATATTTATATCACTTTTTTATATATCCATTTAGCTAAAACTATGTTTAATTTGTATGAATACATTGTAGTAACATATGTGTTATTACTCATTAAGTTATATACTGTACATTATTTATAATCATTTAATTTAAAAAATAGAGATTAGTTAATTTTATTTATTTATTTTGGAAAATGTAAAAATGCAGTTTTCTGTGATGGTCATATTTTAGGTGTACAGGGTAGAATATGCTGTTACAGTACAAAAATCATTATGGCTATGGCTATATTAATAAAAAATTTACTTTAGGTTGCCGTTAAACAAAATCATTACAGTAATTTTCTAAAAGATAAATGTATTAAAACTTTTTATTTTAAAACATTTTAACATATCACATTTAAACTTTTACGATTAAATAAATTCTTAAATCTAGACTAATGGCCTATAGCCACCGTATGTAGAAACATGTTTAGATTACGTGCTCTTAGCAAAACAGGAGTGACAATGAATGAATGAATAATAATATAGAATGAATAATATAGAATTCATAGACAATTGGAAACGTTTTTGGGGCAAGCCTGACCTGTTGAAAAGAGATGGTATTCATCCCTCCTGGGATGGTGCTGCTCTTCTCTCTAGTAATATGGCTCATAGTCTTAGAGCTCAAACATGACAATCTGGGGCTCAGGTCAGGAAGCAGACAGACTGGCTAAACCGACCGTCTGCTAGCGGCCTCGCGTCACCAAGGTCAGATAAATCCCATCACATAGAGCCTCTGTCACCTAGATATCATCACATAGAGCCTCTTTCACCTAGATTTCATCATATAGAGACTCTTTCACCTAGATATCATCACATACAGCCTCTTTCACCTAGATATCATCACATAGAGCCTCTTCACCTAGATATCATCACATAGACCCTCTTTCACCTAGATATCATCACATAGAGCCTCTTTCACCTAGATATCATCATATAGAGCCTCTTTCACCTAGATATCATCACATAGAGCTTCTTTCACCTAGATATCATCATATAGAGCCTCTTTCACCTAGATATCATCACATAGAGCTTCTTTCACCTAGATCTCATCACATAGAGCCTCTTTCACCTAGATATCATTACATAGAGCCTCTTTCACCTAGTTATCATCACATAGAGCTTCTTTCACCTAGGTATAATCACATAGAGCCTCTTTCACCTAGATATCATCACATAGACCCTCTTTCACCTAGATATCATCACATAGAGCCTCTTTCACCTAGATATCATCATATAGAGCCTCTTTCACCTAGATATCATCACATAGAGCTTCTTTCACCTAGATCTCATCACATAGAGCCTCTTTCACCTAGATATCATCACATAGAGCCTCTTTCACCTAGAAATCATCACATAGAGCCTCTTTCACCTAGATATCATCACATAGAGCCTCTTTCACCTAGTTATCATCACATAGAGCTTCTTTCACCTAGGTATAATCACATAGAGCCTCTTTCACCTAGATATCATCACATAGAGCCTCTTTCACCTAGATATCATCACATAGAGCCTCTTTCACCTAGATATCATCACATAGAGCCTCTTTCACCTAGAAATGATCACATAGAGCCTCTTTCACATAGATATCATCACATAGAGCCTCTTTCACCTGGATATCATCACATAGAGCCACTTCACCTAGATATCATCATATAGACCCTCTTTCACCTAGATATCATCATATAGAGCCTCTTCACCTAGATATCATCACATAGAGTCTCTTCATCTAGATATCATCACATAGAGCTTCTTTCACCTAGGTATAATCACATAGAGCCTCTTTCACCTAGATATCATCATATAGAGCCTCTTTCACCTAGATATCATCACATAGAGCCTCTTTCACCTAGATTTCATCACATAGAGCTTCTTTCACCTAGATATCATCACATAGAGCCTCTTTCACCTAGATATCATCACATAGAGCCTCTTTCACCTAGATATCATCACATAGAGCCTCTTCACCTAGATATCATCATATAGACCCTCTTTCACCTAGTTATCATCATATAGAGACTCTTTCACCAAGAAATCATCATATAGACCCTCTTTCACCTAGATATCATCACATAGAGCCTCTTTCACCTAGAAATCATCATCTAGAGCCTCTTTCACCTAGATATCATCACATAGATCTTCTTTCACCTAGATCTCATCACATAGATCCTCTTTCACCTAGATATCATCACATAGAGCCTCTTTCACCTAGAAATCATCACATAGAGCCTCTTTCACCTAGATCTCATCACATAGATCCTCTTTCACCTAGATTTCATCACATAGAGCCTGTTCACCTAGATATAATCATATAGACCCTCTTTCACCTAGATATCATCATATAGATCCTCTTTCACCTAGATATCATATAGAGCCTCTTTCACCTAGATATCACCACATAGTGCTTCTTTCACCTAGACATCATCACATAGAGCCTCTTCACCTAGATATCATATAGACCCTCTTTCACCTAGATATCATCACATAAAGCCTCTTTCACCTAGATATCATCACACAGAGCCTCTTTCACCTAGATATCATCACATAGAGCCTCTTTCACCTAGATATCGTCATATAGAGCCTCTGTCACCTAGATATCATCACATAGAGCCTCTTCATCTAGATATCATCACATAGAGCCTCTTCACCTAGATATCATCATATAGAGCCTCTGTCACCTAGATATCATCATATAGAGCCTCTTCACCTAGATATCATCACATAGAGCCTCTTTCACCTAGATATCATCATATAGAGCCTCTTTCACCTAGATATCATCATATAGACCCTCTTTCACCTAGATATCATCATATAGAGCTTCTGTCACCTAGATATCATCACATAGAGCCTCTTCGCCTAGATATCATCACAAAGAGCTTCTTTCACCTAGATATCATCACATAGAGCCTCTTCACCTAGATATCATCATATAGACCCTCTTTTACCTAGATATCATCACATAGAGCCTCTTTCACCTAGATATCATCATATAGAGCCTCTTTCACCTAGATATCATCACATAGAGCCTCTTTCACCTAGATATCATCACATAGAGCCTCTTTCACCTAGATATCATCATATAGAGCCTCTGTCACCTAGATATCATCATATAGAGCCTCTTTCACCTAGATATCATCATATAGAGCCTCTTCACCTAGATATCATCACATAGAGAATCTTTCACCTAGATATCATCACATAGAGTCTCTGCCACCTAGATATCATCACATAGAGCCTCTTTCACCTAGAAATCATCACATAGAGCCTCTTCACCTAGATATCATCATATAGAGCCTCTTCACCTAGATATCATCACATAGAGAATCTTTCACCTAGATATCATCACATAGTCTCTGCCACCTAGATATAATCACATAGTGCCTCTTTCACCTAGATATCATCACATAGAGCCTCTTCACCTAGATATCATCACATAGATCCTCTTTCACCTAGATATCATCATATAGATCCTCTTTCACCTAGATATCATCATATAGAGCCTCTTTCACCTAGATATCAAGTGAAGGAGAGGGAGAGGACGCTGGCGCTGATTGTTCGCCGCTTCTCCTGGTTTCGCTTTTCTTAAGCTTTTTTTTTCTCGAGCTTCCTGGTTTCTGCAATACCTCCGCCTTTAAACGGATATCTGCAAATAAATAACTTTTCTCCTGTCGCCATGGATTATGCTGTGGACTATCCTGGTTGTGTGGGTGACTATTGTACTTTATTGCCCTCCTGGATTTTGGCTACCGCGAGTTGCGGTTGTGTTGACAACTGTGTTGACGACCGACATCCTAATGGAACAACATAGGATTTCCAGCGGTCCTGAAATCCATTCGCAACAGGATCTTCTACCACGCCGAGCCCGATATATCCATAGAGGGTCGGGTCGCCGGTTTGTTATGTCCAAACACGGTGACCACAGCAACATCGCATCTCTCTGGACAGCAGCCTCACGCCACGCCGTACCTGGATTACGTCATCAGAGCGCCGACACTGGAGGAACATTAAACTCCGATTGGTACAACAGAAAACCCGGAGTGGATCACAGCGTCCTACGGCCTTGTAATAAACTGGACCTCAAAACTTCCAGAACTATTGAACAATTAAATGTGCAGTCATTGTCAAATAAATCTGGACTTATACACGATCACATTTTGGACAAAGGGATAGATATTCTCTGCCTAAATGAGACCTGGCAGCAGCCTGATGTCTATTCCTCTCTTAATGAGGCCTGCCCACCTGGGTATTGTTACCTTTCTAAGCCCCGCACAACTGGCCGGGGTGGGCGGCTTGCTGTAATACATCGCAGCAATCTGGTGCTATCACCCGTGGCCATTCCCAATATGGACACATTTGAAAGTCTTGTTTTTAATTGTAAACATCCGTTTTCTGTGACAATAGCTCTTATTTATCGTCCGCCTAAACCACATTCAACATTCATTTCTGATATACACAGTTTTCTTATTTCCCTTTGTACAATATACTCCAACATTTTGGTTATTGGTGACTTTAATGTGCATATGGACTCTCAGATTTGCCGACTGGCATCTGATTTCAGGCATACATTGGACTGTATTAATCTCCATCAGCTTGTTGATGTTCCAACACATACTAAAGGCGATATACTGGATTTAGTGATTACTGACTCTCTTACAGTTACTGGCCTTGAGGTGTATGATGTTGGTGTCTCTGACCATCTGGCAACATTATTCAAAATTCCACTGTCATTTTCTTTTCATAAACCAAAACGTCAGATGATTTTTCGAAATATCAAAAACATCGACTTCATCACTTTTAGTCAGGAGTTACATCTTCTCTCCCCTTCACCAGATTTATCGATGGATGAACTTGTGATTTTTACAACACCAGCCTTAGCTCCATTCTGGATAGTCATGCCCCAGTTAAAAGCCAGACTGTCACATTCTCTAGGTCCGCACCCTGGTTCACAGGAGAACTTAGAGAGATGAAGCAGTCTGGTCGTGTCCTGGAGCGAACCTATAAAAAATCTGGCTTGATGGTGCATAAATTGGCCTGTCGAGAGCATCGTAGGGCCTATGCTAGAGCTCTCTCAAAGGCTAGGTCACAGCATTATTCCATTTTGATTAACAATAATGCAGGTGACTCCAAAAAATTGTTCTCCACAATTAACCACCTTCTCAAACCACAGACTCCATCATTCTACAGCTATACCGACTCAAATTGCAATAAATTTATGAACTTTTTCACTTCCAAAATAGATTGTATCCGTTCAGCTCTCTCTCCTCTCACTTGTCCCACTCCTGACACCCCTACAGTACTGATCACGCAAAAACTGTCAAATTTTTCGCCTACAACGCAGCAGGAGGTCGAGATTATTATCCGTAAATCTAAGTCATCCACTTGCTCTCTTGATCCCCTTCCCACCGCTCTGCTCAAAACCCACCATTCTTCCATTAGCCCTCTTATAACTAAATTGATAAATTTTTCTCTGAAAACAGGAAATGTTCCAATAGCTCTAAAAACAGCTATTATTAAACCTCTTCTTAAAAAACCCACCCTAGATCCTGAACCTCTGTCAAATTACAGACCCATCTCTAACCTCTCATTCATCTCAAAGTGCTAGAAAAAGTGGTTTCCTCCCAGCTTCATACCCATCTCAGTTCCAAAGGTTTGTACGATAAATATCAATCTGGTTTTCGCTCTCAATACAGCACAGAGACAGCCCTCCTCAGAGTGACTAGTGACCTCCTTATGACCTCTGACTCTGGTTCCACTTCTCTGCTTATCCTTCTCGACCTCTCTGCTGCATTTGATACTGTTGATCATCGTATTCTCCTTCATAGACTTCAGCACTATATTGGTCTCTCCGACACTTCCCTACAATGGTTTCACTCCTATCTTACAGATAGGACTGAGTGTGTAGCCTTGGGGGAGGCAAAATCCTCACCTCACATTGTCACCTGCGGGGTCCCCCAGGGTTCCGTACTCGGCCCAACCCTTTTTAATATTTACACGCTTCCCCTTGGTCGTGTCATCAACAGCCATGGAATTCATTACCATTGCTATGCTGACGACACACAACTATATCTTCATATCACTCCCTCCGGTTCCCCCTCTGCCATCATTTCCCGCCTCACCTCCTGCCTGGAGGAGATCGGGGCATGGATGAATCAAAATTTTCTGCAGCTGAATGGCTCTAAAACAGGAGCCATCCAAATTGGAACGTCTCACCAATTACGTTCGTCACCTATCACTCTTGTTTCTTTTCTTGGTAATACTATTCCCCTCTCTCCCTCCGTTACTAACCTTGGGGTCAAGCGTTCCTTTCTTTCCTTCCCAGCTGCAGAGAAGCTCGTCCATGCCTTTGTCTCCTCCAGGCTGGATTACTGTAACGCACTCCTGTGGGGAATCCCTGGTAGGAGCCTTCAAAAGCTCCAGTTTGTGCAGAATAGTGCTGCCAGGGTCCTAATGAGGGTGCGGAAACACGAGCACATCACCCCTATCCTAAAATCCCTTCACTGGCTCGATGTTTATTTTCGCATAGAATATAAGATCCTCTTGCACACTCACTACTGTCTGCATGGTGCGGCCCCCACATACCTCACTGATCTCATTTCCCTACACACCTCCACCCGGACCAGAGCAGGCAAACGGCATCTCCTGGTTACACCTAGGACACAGCTTAAGACTATGGGCGACAGGGCTTTTAAAGCATCCGCCCCTCGTCTATTGAATGCCCTACCAGATCATCTCAGAGCACCCATGACTACGGATGTTTTTAAAAAAGAGCTTAAAACCTATCTTTTTAGAAGAGCGTATTTTTAAGTATTTTATAGTATTTTAAAGTGTCTGCGTATTGTTTTGTTTCTATTTTATTTTTTGATTTTTTTGTAAGCACTATGAGATTTGATGTCAAATGTTTAGTGCATTATAAATAAAATTCATGAAATTCATGATATCATTAAATGGATCCTCTTTCACCTATATATCATCATATAGAGCCTCTTTCACCTAGATATCATCATATAAAGCCTCTTTCACCTAGATATCATCACATAGAGCTGTGTGTCTGTTCCCCGAATTTGGAAATCCAAAAAACGTCAGGTAAAAAATGTAATTGATGTTCAACAAATAAAAAACAGATATAATACAGATGAGCAAATGATAAATCTTGGGTTGCTGAATATTCAATCCCTTACTTCAAAATCGCTCATAGTTAATGATATGATTTCAGATTATAATCTAGATGTGCTGTGTTTGACAGAAACCTGACTAAAACCAAATGATTACATTACTTTAAATGAGTCAACCCAACAAGATTACTGTTATAAACATGAACCTTGTCTAAAACGCAAAGGGGGAGGTGTTGCTGTAATTTATAGTAATATTTTCAGAATTACTAAGTCTAGTTTCAAATATAATTAGTTTGAAGTGTTGGTGCTTAATGTAAAAATATATAGTGTAAACGATAAATCACGTTTGAGATTTCTGCTGGCTACTGTATACAGGCCACCAGGGCACCATAAAGATTTTATCAAAGAATTTGCAGACTTTCTATCAGAGTTAGTATTGGCTGCCGATAAAGTCCTAATTGTTGGTGATTTTAATATACATGTAGATAATGAAAAAGATGCATTGGGATTGGCACTTTAAGACATTGTAAACTCAATTGGAGTTAGACGACATGTGTCAGGACCCGCTCATTGTCGTAATCATACTCTAGATCTAATATTATCACATGGAATAGATGTTGATGCCGTTGAAATTCTGCAGCAGAGCGATGACATCTCAGATCATTATCTAGTCTCGTGTAAATTACATTTAGCCAAGGCTGCAAAGCCGACTCTGTGTTATAAATATGTTAGACCTATAACTTCTGCCACTAAAGATTGCTTTATCAATAATCTTCCTAATCAGTTTCATCATCTCAGCATCCCGGATAGCTTAGAAGAACTTGATATTGCAACAGAAACTTTTAACTCTCTCTTTTCCAGCACTTTAGACGCAGTTGCTCCGTTGCACTTAAAGAAGATCAAAGAAAATAGTCTCACGCCGTGGTACAACGAACACACAAACACACACACACACACACACACACACACACACACACACACACACACACACACACACACACACAGGCCCTTAAGAGAGCAGACAGAAAAATGGAGCGCAACTGGAAGAAAACAAAACTATTATTAAAGGTATTTCAGATTTCATGGAAGGAGAGCTCGATTGCTTACAGAGAGGCTTTAAACGCTGCTAGATCTGCTTATTTTTCAACCCCATAAGAAGAAAATAAACATAATCCTAGATACTTATTTGAAACTGTCACAGTGTCTGGTTGTGTTCGCTTGTCTATCACTAGAGGTCCTCGTTCTCACGGTGTCCTTCACTTTTAACTTCAATTCCCAGCATTCTGTCTGTCACTGTCACTCATCAGTTCATTGCACTCAGCTGTTCCCTGTAATCATTGTTCCCAGCTGTTCTGTGTTAGTCTTGTTAGATATGTGTTTAAATACCCTGCTTGTTTAGTGTTTGTTATGGAGTCCTTGTTTAATGTCACACCACTTCCTGATCTGCGTCCTGGTGTTGTACTTGTGTTTTTGGATTTTGACCCCTGCCTGCTTGACTACGTGTTTTTAGATTGCCCTTTAATTAAACTTTAATGTACTGCGCTTGGATTCTCTGCTTCCCGTGTGGTTAACGTGACAGAAACAGTGGCTAAACTAACGAAAAAGAAAGATTCAAGCACAGAAGTTTCCAAGCAACACAGTAATGACTTTATGAACTTCTTCACTTATAAGATTGATAATATCAGGGACAAATTTATAACTATGCAACCGTCTATTACAGTATCGCATCAGGGAGTGCATTGTAGTCTCCCTGAGGAAAATTTTTATTCATTTGTTCCTATAGGAGAGGAAGAATTCTGCAAACTCGTTAATTCATCTAAATCGACAACTTGTATGTTAGACCCTATACCGACTAAGCTACTGAAAGAGATGCTTCCAGATGTCATAGATCCTCTTCTTAATATCATTAATTCGTCTTTGTCTCTAGGTTACGTACCAAAAACCTTTAAGCTGGCTATGATTAAACCGCTTGTTAAAAAACCGCAACTTGATCCTTCAGAATTAGTCAATTACAGGCCAATCTTAAATCTGCCTTTTCTGTCAAAGATATTAGAAAAAGCAGTATCCTCACAACTGTGTTCCCTTCTTGAAAGAAATGATATCTGTGAGGATTTTCAGTCAGGATTTAGACCGTACCATAGTACTGAGACAGCTCTCATTAGAATTACAAATGATTTGCACTTATCATCCGATCGTGGTTGTATATCTCTATTAGTGTTACAAGATCTTAGTGCTGCATTTGACACAATTGACTACAACATTCTTTTAAATAGACTAGAAAACTATGTTGGCATTAGTGGAATTGCACTAGCATGGTTTAAATCATACTTATCTGACCGTTATCAGTTTGTAGCAGTAAATGAAGAGATTTCTTATCGATCACCACAAGGCTCAGTACTAGGACCGCTTCTGTTCACGCTGTACATGCTATCATTAGGAGATATCATAAGGAAACATGAAATAAGTTTTCACTATTATGCTGATGATACTCAGCTCTATATTTCTTCAAAACCAAACAAAACTTACCAATTCACAAAATTAATGGAATGCATAGCTGATATAAAAAATTGGATGACTAGTAATTTCCTACTACTAAACTCTGAAAAAACAGAGATTCTAATTATTGGACAAAAAACTTCCACACGTAATAACCTAGAATACCGTCTAACACTTGATGGCTGCTCTGTTAAGTCTTCGTCGTCGGTTAGGAACCTGGGTGTGCTCTTTGATAGCAATCTTTCATTTGAAAGTCACGTGTCTAGTGTCTGTAAAACCGCATTTTTCCATCTTAAAAATCTATCTAAATTACGACATATGCTCTCATTAATAAATGTGGAACAATTAGTTCATGCTTTCATGACATCAAAACTAGATTATTGTAATGCTCTACTGGGTGGTTGCCCTGCACGCTTAAATAAACTACAGCTAGTTTAAAACGCAGCAGCTCGAGTTCTTACTAGAACCAGGAAATATTACCATATTAGGCCGGTTCTGTCAACACTGCATTGGCTGCCTATTAAATATCGTATAAATTTTAAAATATTGTTGATTACTTACAAAGCACTAAATGGTTTAGCTCCGCAGTGCTTGAGCGAGCTGTTAACACATTATAGTCCTTCACATCTATTGCGATCTCAAAATTCAGGCCAGTTGATAATACCTAGAATATCAAAATCGACTGCTGGCGGTAGATCCTTTTCCTATTTAGCACCAAAACTTTGGAACAGTCTTCCTAACATTGTCCGGGAAGCAGACACACTCTGTCAGTTCAAAGCTAGATTAAAAACACATCTCTTTGACCTAGCATACACATAACACATTATAGACTTTATTTCAATGTTATAATTCAATGTTAGGCTGCATAGATTATGTCAGCCGGAACTGGGAACACTTCCCTTAAATCCTGTTGTAATCGTTACATCATAAGAAGAATGGCATCTACGCTAATTTTAGTGTCTGTGTTTATCCCGAGGTTTTCCCGCAGCCTGCCGGATCCAGGCCGTATCCAGATCTGACTAGGAGCTTTGCCTGGACCCGATGACAACGCAGTGCTGAAGTCAACTAGCCTCTCCCTATGGAGGATCCCTTTACCACTCCACAGATAAAGCGGTGTGATTACGGTTCGCGTACCCACCCCGAAGTGATAAAATAAAACAAAATTCTGTATCAAATTACAGTTACTGTAAATCCGGCCTCTAGTTCATAAACGCCAGAGGAGAACTGGCCCCGACTGAGCCTGGGTTCTTCCAAGGTTTTTTTTCTCTACATTAAGTCACCTGATGGAGTTTTGGACACCAGTGGGTCACTTGATGGAGTTTTAGGACACCAGTAGGTCACATGATGGAGTTTTTCGGTTCCTTGCCACTGTTGCCTTTGGCTTGCTCATTTGGGGATATTCAAATTAATTAACCAAGCATTAATACCATTGATCAGCCGTACCAATCGTGGATGGTTTTTTACCACTAAGAAACAAACATTATGTTATTTGATTGATACTGTGAAGCTGCTTTGATACAATTTATATTGTGAAAAGCGCTATATAAATATACTTGAATTGGCTTGACTTGACATGTGGACCAGAGACATGTGGACCAAAGCAGAGACATGTGGACCAAAAACGTGTGGACCAGAGACGTGATGTGGACCAGAGACGTGTCGACCAGAGACGTGTGGACCAGAGACTTGTGGACCAGAGACGTGCGGACCAGAGACGCGTGGACCAGAGAAGAGACGTGGACCAGAGACATGTGGACCACAGACGTGTTGACCAGAGATGTGTGGACCAGAGACGTGTGGACCAGACACGTGTGGACCAGAGACGTGTGGACCAGAGACGTGTGGGCCAGAGACGTGTGGAACAGAGACGTGTAGTCCAGACACGTGTGGACCAAAGACTTGTGGACCAAAGACATGTGGACAAGTGGACCAGAGACGTGTGGACGTGTGGACCAGAGACGTGTGGACGTGTGGACCAGAGACGTATGGACGTGTGGACCAGAGATGTGTGGACGTGTGGACCAGAGACATGTGGACTAGAGACGTGTGGACCAGAGCAGAGACGTGTGGACCAGAGACATGTGGACCAGAGACATGTGGACATGTGGACCAGAGACGTGTGGACGTGTGGAGCAGAGACGTGTGAACCAAAGACGTGTGTACCAGAGACGTGTGGGCCAGAGACGTGTGGACCAGAGACGTGTGGTCCAGACACGAGTGGACCAGAGACTTGTGGACCAGACATGTGTGGACCAGAGACGTGTGGAGCAGAGACGTGTGGACCAGAGACGTCTGGACCAGAGACCTGTGGACCAGAGACCTGTGGCCCAGAGACGTGTGGACCAGAGATGTGTGGACCAGACACGTGTGGACCAGAGACGTGTGGAGCAGAGACGTGTGGACCAGAGACGTGTGGACCAGAGCAGAGACGTGTGGACCAGAGACGTGTGGACCAGAGACGTGTGGACCAGAGACGTGTGGACCAGAACAGAGACGTGGACCAGAGAAGTGTGGACCAGAGACATGTGGACTAGAGACGTGTGGACCAGAGCAGAGACATGTGGACCAGAGACATGCGGACTAGAGACGTGTGGACCAGAGCAGAGACATGTGGACCAGACACGAGTGGACCAGAGACGTGGGGACCAGAGACGTGTGGACCAGAGACGTGTGGACCAGAGCAGAGACGTGGACCAGAGACGTGTGGACCAGAGACGTGTGGACCAGAGCAGAGACGTGGACCAGAGACGTGTGGACCAGAGACATGTGGACCAGAGACATGTGGACCAGAGACCTGTGGACCAGAGCACAGACATGTGGACCAGAGACGTGTTAACCAGAGACATGTGGACCAGAGACGTGTCGACCAGAGCAGAGACATGTGGACCAGAGACGTGTGGACCAGACACGTATGGACCAGAGCAGAGACATGTGGACCAGACACGTGTGGACCAGAAACGTGTGGACCAGAGACGTGTGGACCAGAGCAGAGACGTGGACCAGAGACATGTGGACCAGAGATGTGTGGACCAGAGACGTGTAGACCAGAGCAGAGACATGTGGACCAGAGACGTGTGGACCAGATATGTGTGGACCAGACACATGTGGACCAGAGATGTGTAGAGCAGAGCAGAGACATGTGGACCAGAGACGTGTGGACCAGAGACGTGTGGACCAGAGACGTGTGGACCAGAGCAGAGACATGTGGACCAGAGACGTGTGGACCAGAGCAGAGACATATGGACCAAAGACGTGTGGACCAGAGACGTGTGGACCAGAGCAGAGACATGTGGACCAGAGACGTGTGGACCAGAGACGTGTGGACCAGAGCAGAGACATGTGGACCAGAGACGTGTGGACCAGAGCAGAGACGTGTGGACCAGAGACATGTGGACCAGATACGTGTGAACCAGAGATGTGTGGACCAGAGACGTGTGGACCAGAGCAGAGACATGTGGACCAGAGCAGAGA
The DNA here is from genome assembly GCA_030578275.1 of Meda fulgida. NCBI lineage: Eukaryota > Metazoa > Chordata > Actinopteri > Cypriniformes > Leuciscidae > Meda > Meda fulgida. Next base: position 37,603,911 of record CM060617.1, on the reverse strand, counting down.
CATGTGGACCAGAGACATGTGAACCAGAGACGTGTGGACCAGAGACGTGTGGACCAGAGCAGAGACATGTGGACCAGAGACGTGTGGACCAGAGCAGAGACATGTGGACCAGAGCAGAGACATGTGGACCAGAGACGTGTGGACCAGAGATGTGTGGACCAGAGACATGTGGACCAGAGACGTGTGGACCAGAGCAGAGACATGTGGACCAGAGACTTGTGGACCAGACACGTGTGGACCAGAGACGTGTGGAGCAGAGACGTGTGGACCAGAGACGTGTGGACCAGAGCAGAGACTTGTGGACCAGAGACGTGTGGACCAGAGCAGAGACATGTGGACCAGAGCAGAGACATGTGGACCAGAGACATGTGGACCAGAGATGTGTGGACCAGAGCAGAAACATGTGGACCAGAGACGTGTGGACCAGAGACGTGTGGACCAGAGCAGAGACATGTGGACCAGACACGTGTGGACCAGAGCAGAGACATGTGGACCAGAGACGTGTGGACCAGAGGAGAAACATGTGGACCAGAAAAATGTGGACAAGAGACGTGTGGACCAGAGACGTGTGGACCAGAGCAGAGACATGGGGACCAGAGTCGTGTGGACCAGAGACATGTGGACCAGAGACGTGTGGACCAGAGACATGTGGACCAGAGACATGTGGACCAGAGACGTGTGGACCAGAACAGAGACATGTGGACCAGAGACGTGTGGACCAGAGCAGAGACATGTGGACCAGAGACATGTGGACCAGAGACGTGTGGACCAGAGACGTGTGGACCAGAGCAGAGACGTGTGACGTGTGGACCAGAGACATGTGGACCAGAGCAGAGACATGTGGACCAGAGCATAGACGTGTGACGTGTGGACCAGAGACATGTGGACCAGAGCAGAGACTAGTGGACCAGAGCAGAGACATGTGGACCAGAGCAGAGACATGTGGACCAGAGCAGAGACGTGTGACGTGTGGACCAGGGACATGTTAAACAGAGACAGCAAGATGAGACCCTAAAAAGGACTGAATGCTCATATAGTTTTTTTTCCCTGTCCATCACAGTTCAGTACAGGCATCAGAACCATGTCACCTCACAGCAGATGTGTGTGTGTGTGTGTGTGTGTGTGTGTGTGTGTGTGTGTGTGTGTGTGTGTGTGTGTGTGTGTGTGTGTGTGTGTGTGTGTGACGGAGGGATTCCTGAGGGATCTCTTCACAAGTTCTCATATGTAAATACAGTCATATGTAAACTAACCCTTGCGGAAGAGAAGTATACTTCAAGATAAACTTAAGTAAAGGTCAAGTGTATTTTTAAGTATAATTTATGTGGTAAGTACCAATATTGCTAGTTGTAAACCTGCAAGTGTCCTATTTCAACACTGCTTGGGGCTAAATTGGAAGAATGAAGGAATGTTGAAGGATGGAGAGAATCTGACAGTGTTTACAGCGTCTCTCACAGAAGGATCTTTATAATCCTCGATGAACAGTTCCATGGGAAGTCAAAGTTGATTTCAAAGCAGAATCTTACCTTAAGTATCAATGAAAAGTGTCCCATCGTATCTCTCTTCTGGCAGCTTAAACTTCAACATAAAGTATGGTTTGTATTAAACAGGCTTACTCCAGTCCAAAAACTTTAAGTTGTTTAAAGCAAACCCTGTACTTATTTCTTATTTCTACATAGATTCAAGTTGCTCATCATCATTTAAAGAGACATGCACCGAAACGTGTCGCTGTGAACAGAGCTGTTTTTGAGGAGGTAAGAGTGTGTTGTTTTACACAACCTTTGAAGAATTTTAACCAAAGTATGTTACAAACTTTACATGAAGGCCCTTAAGAATAGTACCAACTTGTGGGAAATGGGCATTCGATGACCTCTTTAAAACTAGATTTAGATATATAATTTCTCATCAAATGCATCTGAGGACACCGATAAATTATTTGTAATAAACACTGCAATATTCAATAAAAAAAACCATTGTCCAATTTCATGGGGACTTTAACCATTAAAAATCAAGAGTAATTCGTTAAACAGACAAATTGAGTATAAATTATTTTCCCCCTTAACTTCAGCAAACAGAGAAGTTTCCCTAATTAAATAATAATATGTGGGGAAAAAACATAAACCGAAGTGTGAGACTTTTCTCTCGTGGGAAACAGCGCCATCTTTCATGAAAGAGGAGAGAAGGCCTGCAAATCATCTTCAGGCTTATCAACTGGTTAGATTTCAATATCGTGTCGGCAGAATATATTAATGGTGTTTCAATCACAGATTATCCGCCTTTGCACGCTGCATTAATGTAAAGTCTGCTTTCTTATCTAATGATATCTATAGGCTGGTGCCTGGACGGTCGACGCTAACATAAAGCGGTGTGGGGGAAACCCCTCAGTATATATGAGAACACCAGTCGCTGTTGAGCCAGTGTGTGAAGTGTTTTCTAGATGACAGGTTTGATGTTTTCTCGGTGTCAATCCACTATGGCGGAGGAGGATTTGCTCATGAATATTAAGCGCGTGACGGCACGTTCATCCCGTACTCCTCACCGATTGGTTGACAGGCAAGACATTGGTTAGAGATCTGACCAATTAGCGGTTCCTCCTCGAGTGAAGTCTTGGGCTATGAATATTAATGAGGTTTCGTGACCGAGCGCTCCAGTAAACAGAGCGCGCGACTGCAGCCGGACTCGATTAATATTCATGAGCGCGTGATTGTGATTGGCCAGTGATTGGTCGCGTCCTGCGCCAAGTGCATCGTAATGAGTGCGGCTGCGTTGCAGGGCGATTAATTTGTGTTTGGAGAGAAAGACGATAGGATGAAATAGTGTGACACACAAATGTGTGTTTTCCGATCTGCGACAATAACACGCGTCTGGGTTTGTTTCAGCGCCAGTAACTGGATTAGGGTTTGCGCGTTAAGGCTGTTGCGGCTCTAAGGCGGCTCAGGTGGAGCAGGATAACGGTAAGTCTTTCCTGCATCAATAACGCCAGGCGACGGGCCGATGACGTATTAAATCATAACATCCACATCCTAATGTCATCCATATAAATATAGAGCATCCCTTATGAATGCATGCATATCCCTTATTATTCTCTTTAAATGCATCTTCATCCCTTATGTCATCAGTATGAATGCATCTAGGCCTGCATCCCTTATAATGCGTGTCAATACACACAGAGATGTATATGATCAATGAGTAATGCTGAGGATCTGCTGTTCTCAGTGCCCTTGACAATCTGTGTGTGTGTGCGTGTGCGTGTGCGTGTGTGTGTGTGTGCGTGTGTGTGTAGCTGGATGCGCGTGTCCTCCTCCTCCTCTAGCTCAGACTCTGCCGCGTCTTCATCCTCCTCCTCCTCATCATCATCATGGGGAACCGGGGCATGGAGGAACTGATCCCGCTGGTGAACCGGCTCCAGGACGCCTTCAGCTCCATCGGGCAGAGCTGTAACCTGGACCTGCCGCAGATCGCGGTGGTGGGCGGCCAGAGCGCCGGAAAGAGCTCCGTGCTCGAGAACTTCGTGGGGAAGTGAGTGAGGACATGCAGCCATCACAGCCATTACGAAAATTAATCATGGTTTTACAGAAAATAAAACCAAACAACCATAGTTATTCTAAATAAACTACAAATTAACCATAGTTTTACTTAAAAAAAACTAAAAAAAACATAGTTATTATAGTTAAACTACAAATTAACCATAGTTTTACTAAAAATAAAAACAAAACAAAAAAAACAAAACAAAAACATGGTTATTATAGTTAAACTACAAATTAAACATGGTTTTACTAAAAATAGAAACAAAACAAAAAAACAAAACAAAAAGATGGTTATTATAGTTAAACTACAAATTAACCATGGTTTTACTAAAAAAAAAACATGGTTATTATAGTTAAACTACAAATTAACCATGTTTATACTAAAAAAATAAAATAAAAAACATGGTTATTATAGTTAAACTACAAATTAACCATGGTTTTACTAAAAAAATTAAATAAAATAAAAAACATGGTTATTATAGTTAAACTACAAATTAACCATGTTTTACTAAAAATAAAACCAAAAAACATGGTTATTACTATAGTTAAACTACAAATTAACCATGGTTTTACTAAAAATAAAAAATAAAATAAAAAACATGGTTATTATAGTTAAACTACAAATTAACCATGATTTTACAAAAACAAACAAAAAATATGGTTATTATAGTTAAACTACAAATTAACCATGGTATTTGTTGTAAAACGTTATACAAATGGTAATCAATGTACCGAAAAACTATGATTACTACACTTTTACTATTATAAAACCAAGGTTAATTTTCGTAAGGGACACTTAATGACAGTCACATGACTACATTGTTATATTAGTTGCTATAATATACATAACCTGCTACCTAATAAGGCAGTACTGAGTTCTGATTGAGCTTTATACTAATCAGTGCAGGGGACAGTAAATTATGCAACAAGTAAGTTAAGTAACACACCGGAATGGTATGAATAATAATGAATAAATGATAATAAATGTATGGATGATTGGTTTGAAAGTAGAGGTAAAAGATTCGGTATAAATTGAGAAGCACAATTTTTTTCTGTTTAAAATAGAGATAATAATTTACTGGTTCAAATAAAATGTTAATTGCTGCAGTGTATTTAAAAATATTAAATTAATTTAAATTATTAATAGTTTATTTATTTTTAAATGGTTTAAAGGAATGATTCAATGACTCACTCATAAAGACGTCACATGTTTCATTACTGGATGAATCAGCGTTTTTGAACAATGATTGTTCAAAAATGTGTCGCCAACTACTGGTGGAATTCTTTAATGATACAATCGTCATTTGAAGCTCTGAATTACTTTCAAAAGGTGATTTACTCTATATCGCTAATGTAGACATCTGTGTGTCCTATAACTAGTATAAACTCTAAACTTTTATCTCAGTACTTCTCTGATCATCTGAATTACTGTAGCACAGAAATAATGATGCTGTGTGCTTGAAAAGACTGTTTGTGAAGCTGTTTCATACAAGACATGACAACGGCTTTCTCTGGATCCGAACACAGATCTCAATGTTCCTGTGATCCGACTTGTCAAAGGTTTAAGAGACAGAGATGAATCGCTGTCATTTAGGAATAAGATCATGTGGGTGTTTGAATTAAGATCGCGATCATTAAACGATAAAACTGGCAAGAACGTTACAAGGTGGTTTATGTGTGCAATAAAATAGAATATCACTCACAAGTTGTGTATCAGTACGGTAAGGCCTAACCTGGGTGAGAATTTGGGCTGAACTAGCATGATTTCAGGGATTAAATCAGGAATAGGAGAGGTCCGAGGAGTGAACCCTGGGGTACACCTCTGGAAACAGAGGCAGCATGGGACTTTTGTTTGTTAATACAGACACATACCTGCCTTTCACTGATATAAGATGTCAGCCGTTGGATGACAGCAGTAATGGACAGATGAATGAGGGCTAAATTGTGGCCAACAGTGTCATAAACAGCACTAAGGTCAAGGACGACCGTGGGCTCCTGAATCAGAGGACATTTGAGAGCTCTCTCAGTACTATACGGAGTGGTTGAAAATTCACGGAAAACGTTAAAAGACCAGTTAAGTAACTTAATAAATAAACAATAAATAACATACACTACTACTTCACATATTATGCTAAAGGGATTAAATATAAACAAAAATAAAGCCTAAAAGAAAGAAAAAGCCGGAAAGAAAACAAATAGTTTCATCACATTGCATAACACCCAAACACTCACACACATATCATTAACCCAGATGATCACTTGTAGCTCTCTGGCTTGTTTAGTTGGGGTTTAAAAGACACTTAATGTTAAGTAATATTATTGATTTGACTGTACTGTCACTATTGGATGAGAACAAAACTTGATTGATTTTATTTTATTTTCCTAGAAATGACTTGACTATGTTAAAAACATAAGTGTGAATTATATATAACAGTAAATGGCAGTTAGATTTGTATAGCGTTTTCACAATACATGTCATTTTGAAGCATCTTTACAGAGAATTATCCCTTAACATCCCGAGAGTGTGAGACAATGACGACAGTGGCAACAAATTATAAAAAAAGGATGTAGTCGTTTATGACAAATACCATTAGTCTTGTATTCATTGAATAAATGAAATAACTTAATATATAAGATGGTGTTTTAGGGTAAAGTCATTGAGGTCCATCATAAAACCACCAGTACTGACTGTTAGCATCTGTAGAAGAGGCGTGATCAAACCAGATCATTCTAATGTGAGTGATGTTTGTAGTTTAAATCAAATCTCTTGAGTAATTTTGATGCAGTGTTTCTGACTAATGCTGTGAAACTGCAAGCTTGAGACAGAAGTTAGACATATGTCTGGTACAGAGATCTCCAGTCTGAGTGTGTCTGAGTCTTGAACAGTTCCAGGAATCCCAATACTATAATGTTAGCCATCAACCAGTGTGGCTTTTAGTGGCTGATGCCATATCCGGTCCGGTCGGTGGCCGATATGCATGGATGACACAATCCAGTTTACTGATAGAAAATATACAGCATGCCTGAAATTATATGAAACACTTATCACAAAATTCATTTAAAAACACTGGAAGTATTGGAGTATTTTTCATTATTCTTTAACAAGGCCACCAGTGAGGTTTAATTTCCCTTTCATACACTGACTATAAACACTGGAAACAGGAAATGTTCGTGATGTTAGTGCCAGTAGATTTGGACACGTGTGTGTTAGCCAGACACGCAGGTACAGCTATAATGTGGTCTGATGAACCGGTCCACTGGTTTACCCCTGTAACAGTAGAGTATAAATGCACAGACACTTCCAGCCAGTGACTCGGTTCTGTGTTTTCCGCAGGGATTTTCTTCCTCGTGGATCTGGCATTGTCACTCGCAGGCCTCTGGTTCTGCAGCTTGTCAGTTCCAACACAGGTGAAGCCACATCTCCACATTACTCAGTGTCTCAGGCCGAGAGCGGTTAACATGCGTGTGTATCTGTGTGTCCCGTGTCATCATGACTCTACAGAGTGGGCTGAGTTCCTGCACTGCAAAGGGAAGAAGTTCACGGATTTCGATGAGGTCCGTCAGGAGATCGAAGCCGAGACGGACCGCGTTACTGGGGCCAATAAGGGCATTTCCCCCGTTCCCATCAACCTGAGGGTTTTTTCCCCACACGGTACTGGAACATACATATAAAAATACATGTACTCTGCTGAAACAGCCATCAGCCCAGACTGAGCAAAAACTAAATCTCACTGCTTATGCTGTCGCATGCAAATCAGAAACCATTTCTTAAAAAGCCTTTTGGGTTCAATATTTTGGATGTACACACAGTCAAGCACATTTGGATTTCACATAAAATATAACATAACTAGGGGTCTAACAATACCCTCATTCACGATTGTCATGATTCGATGCATTTCATGATACTGATTTCACAAAACTATATTGTTGTGATACTCCAAGACATGATAAAAGGTTAACGAAAAAGGTACTGTTGATTAAAATGCTAAATTTGGTTTTACATTGTGTGTGTAAATGAACGGGGTTGGACTTGGTGCTGGAAACCCAAAGCACAGGACAATAGAGACACCAGAATAACAATATTCATGATTCTGAAGCTGAAAATACAGAATTATTTTAGACGAATATGCTTGATCTCTGTCACTGACTAGATATATTTAAAATAATGTAATGTAGTACTGACACCCCTATTGTGACACCCCTAAACATAACTAATCTTTCATCTAAGGAAGTGTACAGGTAGACTGAGTTGTCAGAGGTTAGAAAGACTGACTATGTGTTAGGGTTCTCACTTGTTATGCAATGCTGAATCTGTCCTCTTCTCTCTGTGAAGTGCTAAATCTGTCCTCTCTCTTCTCTCTGTGAAGTGTTGAATCTGTCCTCTTCTCTCTGTGCAGTGTGTCGTGCTGAATCTGTCCTCTCCTCTCTGTGCAGTGCTGAATCTGTCCTCTTCTCTCTGTGCAGTGCTGAATCTGTCCTCTCTCTCCTCTCTGTGCAGTGCTGAATCTGTCCTCTTCTCTCTGTGCAGTGCTGAATCTGTCCTCTCCTCTCTGTGCAGTGCTGAATCTGTCCTCTTCTCTCTGCTGTGCTAAATATGTCCTCTTCTCTCTGTGCAGTGCTGAATATGTCCTCTTCTCTCTGTGCAGTGCTAAATCTGTCCTCTCTCTTCTCTCTGTGCAGTGCTGAATCTGTCCTCTTCTCTCTGCTGTGCTGAATCTGTCCTCTTCTCTTTGCTGTGCTGAATCTGTCCTCTTCTCACTGCTGTGCTAAATCTGTCCTCTTCTCTCTGTGCAGTGCTGAATCTGTCCACTTCTCTCTGTGCAGTGCTGAATCTGTACTCTTCTCTCTGTGCAGTGCTGAATCGGTCCTCTTCTCTCTGTGCAGTGCTGAATCTGTCCTCTTCTCTCTGCTTTGCTGAATCTGTCCTCTTCTCTTTGCTGTGCTGAATCTGTCCTCTTCTCTCTGCTGTGCTAAATCTGTCCTCTTCTCTCTGTGCAGTGCTAAATCTGTCCTCTCCTCTCTGTGCAGTGCTGAATCTGTCCTCTTCTCTCTGTGCAATGTGCAGTGCTGAATCTGTCCTATTCTCTCTGTGCAGTGTGCAGTGCTGAATCTGTCCTCTCCTCTCTGTGCAGTGCTGAATCTGTCCTCTCCTCTCTGTGCAGTGCTGAATCTGTCCTCTTCTCTCTGTGCAGTGTGTAGTGCTGAATCTGTCATCTTCTCTCTCTGCAATGCTGAATCTGTCCTCTTCTCTCTGTGCAGTGATGAACCTGTCCTCTCTCTTCTCTCTGTGCAGTGTTGAATCTGTCCTCTTCTCTCTGTGCAGTGTGTAGTGCTGAATCTGTCATCTTCTCTCTCTGCAATGCTGAATCTGTCCTCTTCTCTCTGTGCAGTGCTGAACCTGTCCTCTCTCATCTCTCTGTGCAGTGCTGAATCTGTCCTCTCTCTTCTCTCTGTGCAGTGCTGAATCTGTCCTCTTCTCTCTGCTGTGCTGAATCTGTCCTCTTCTCTCTGCTGTGCTGAATCTGTCCTCTTCTCTGTGATGTCCTGAATCTGTCCTCTTCTCTCTGTGCAGTGCTGAATCTGTCCTCTCCTCTCTGTGCAGTGCAGAAAATGTCCTCTTCTCTCTGCTGTGCTGAATCTGTCCTCTTCTCTCTGTGCAGTGCTGAATCTGTCCTCTTCTCTCTGTGCAGTGCTGAATCTGTCCTCTTTTCTCTGCTGTGCTGAATCTGTCCTCTTCTCTCTGCTGTGCTGAATCTGTCCTCTTCTCTCTGCTGTGCTGAATCTGTCCTCTTCTCTCTGTGCAGTGCTGAATATGTCCTCTTCTCTCTGTGCAGTGCTAAATCTGTCTTCTCCTCTCTCTGCTGTGCTGAATCTGTCCTCTTCTCTCTGCTGTGCTGAATCTGTCCTCTTCTCTCTGTGCAGTGCTGAATATGTCCTCTTCTCTCTGTGCAGTGCTAAATCTGTCTTCTCCTCTCTCTGCAGTGCTGAATCTGTCTTCTTCTCTCTCTGCAGTGCTGAATCTGTCCTCTCCTCTCTGTGCAGTGCTGAATCTGTCCTCTTCTCTCTGTGCAGTGTGCAGTGCTGAATCTGTCCTCTCCTCTCTGTGCAGTGCTGAATCTGTCCTCTCCTCTCTGTGCAGTGCTGAATATGTCCTCTCCTCTCTCTGCAGTGCTGAATCTGTCCTCTTCTCTCTGTGCAGTGCTGAATCTGTCCTCTTCTCTCTGTGCAGTGCTGAATCTGTCCTCTCCTCTCTGTGCAGTGCTGAATCTGTCCTCTTCCCTCTTTGCTGTGCTGAATCTGTCCTCTTCTCTCTGCTGTGCTGAATCTGTCCTCTTCTCTCTGCTGTGCTGAATCTGTCCTCTTCTCTCTTTGCAGTGCTGAATCTGTCCTCTTCTCTCTGCTGTGCTGAATCTGTCCTCTTCTCTCTGCTGTACTGAATCTGTCCTCTTCTCTCTGCTGTACTGAATCTGTCCTCTTCTCTCTGCTGTGCTGAATCTGTCCTCTTCTCTCTGCTGTGCTGAATCTCTCCTCTTCTCTTTGTGCAGTGCTGAATCTGTCCTCTTCTCTTTGTGCAGTGCTGAATCTGTACTCTTCTCTTTGTGCAGTGCTGAATCTGTCCTCTTCTTTTTGTCCAGTGCTGAATCTGTCCTCTTCTCTCTGCTGTGCTGAATATGTCCTCTTCTCTCTGCTGTGTTGATTCTGTCCTCTTCTCTCTGCTGTGCTGAATCTGTCCTCTCCTCTCTGTGCAGTGCTGAATCTGTCCTCTTCTCGCTGCTGTGCTGAATCTGTCCTCTTCTCTCTGCTGTGCTGAATCTGTCCTCTTCTCTCTGCTGTGCTGAATCTGTCCTCTTCTCTCTGTGCAGTGCTGAATCTGTCCTCTTCTCTCTGTGCAGTGCTGAATCTGTCCTCTCCTCTCTGTGCAGTGCAGAAAATGTCCTCTTCTCTCTGCTGTGCTGAATCTGTCCTCTTCTCTCTGTGCATTGCTGAATCTGTCCTCTTCTCTCTTTGCAGTGATGAATCTGTCCTCTTCTCTCTGCTGTGCTGAATCTATCCTCTTCTCTCTGTGCAGAGCTGAATCTGTCCTCTTCTCTCTGCTGTGCTGAATATGTCCTCTCCTCTCTCTGCAGTGCTGAATCTGTCCTCTTCTCTCTGTGCAGTGCTGAATCTGTCCTCTTCTCTCTGTGCAGTGCTGAATCTGTCCTCTCCTCTCTGTGCAGTGCTGAATCTGTCCTCTTCCCTCTTTGCTGTGCTGAATCTGTCCTCTTCTCTCTGCTGTGCTGAATCTGTCCTCTTCTCTCTGCTGTGCTGAATCTGTCCTCTTCTCTCTTTGCAGTGCTGAATCTGTCCTCTTCTCTCTGCTGTGCTGAATCTGTCCTCTTCTCTCTGCTGTACTGAATCTGTCCTCTTCTCTCTGCTGTGCTGAATCTGTCCTCTTCTCTCTGCTGTGCTGAATCTCTCCTCTTCTCTTTGTGCAGTGCTGAATCTGTCCTCTTCTCTTTGTGCAGTGCTGAATCTGTCCTCTTCTCTTTGTGCAGTGCTGAATCTGTCCTCTTCTTTTTGTCCAGTGCTGAATCTGTCCTCTTCTCTCTGCTGTGCTGAATATGTCCTCTTCTCTCTGCTGTGTTGATTCTGTCCTCTTCTCTCTGCTGTGCTGAATCTGTCCTCTCCTCTCTGTGCAGTGCTGAATCTGTCCTCTTCTCTCTGCTGTGCTGAATCTGTCCTCTTCTCTCTGCTGTGCTGAATCTGTCCTCTTCTCTCTGCTGTGCTGAATCTGTCCTCTTCTCTCTGTGCAGTGCTGAATCTGTCCTCTTCTCTCTGTGCAGTGCTGAATCTGTCCTCTCCTCTCTGTGCAGTGCAGAAAATGTCCTCTTCTCTCTGCTGTGCTGAATCTGTCCTCTTCTCTCTGTGCATTGCTGAATCTGTCCTCTTCTCTGTTTGCAGAGATGAATCTGTCCTCTTCTCACTGCTGTGCTGAATCTATCCTCTTCTCTCTGTGCAGAGCTGAATCTGTCCTCTTCTCTCTGCTGTGCTGAATCTGTCCTCTTCTCTCTGCTGTGCTGAATCTGTCCTCTTCTCTCTGCTGTGCTGAATCTCTCCTCTTCTTTCTTTGCAGTGCTGAATCTGTCCTCTTCTCTCTGCTGTGCTGAATCTGTCCTCTTCTCTCTGCAGTGCTGAATCTGTCCTCTTCTCTCTGTGCAGTGCTGAATCTGTCCTCTCCTCTCTGTGCAGTGCTGAATATGTCCTCTTCTCTCTGCTGTGCTGAATCTGTCCTCTCCTCTCTGTGCAGTGCTGAATATGTCCTCTTCTCTCTGCTGTGCTGAATCTGTCCTCTTCTCTCTGCTGTGCTGAATCGGTCCTCTTCTCTCTGCTGTGCTGAATCTGTCCTCTTCTCTCTGCTGTGCTGAATCTGTCCTCTTCTCTCTGTGCAGTGCTGAATCTGTCCTCTTCTGTCTGTGCAGTGCTGAATCTGTCCTTTCCTCTCTGTGCAGTGCTGAATCTTTCCTCTTCTCTCTGCTGTGCTGAATCTGTCCTCTTCTCTCTGCAGTGCTGAATCTGTCCTCTTCTCTCTGCTGTGCTGAATCTGTCCTCTTATCTCTGCTGTGCTGAATATGTCCTCTTCTATCTGTGCAGTGCTGAATCTGTCCTCTTCTCTCTGCTGTGCTGAATCTGTCCTCTTCTCTCTCTGCAGTGCTGAATCTCTCCTCTCCTCTCTGTGCAGTGTGCATTGCTGAATCTGTCCTCTTCTCTCTGCTGTGCTGAATATGTCCTCTTCTCTCTGTGCAGTGCTGAATCTGTCCTCTTCTCTCTGCTGTGCTGAATCTGTCCTCTTCTCTCTGTGCAGTGCTGAATCTGTCCTCTCCTCTCTGCTCTTCTCTCTGTGCAGTGCTGAATCTGTCCTCTTCTCTCTCTGATGTGCTGAATCTGTCCTCTCCTCTCTGTGCAGTGCTGAATCTGTCCTCTTCTCTCTGTGCAGTGCTGAATCTGTCCTCTTCTCTCTGTGCAGTGCTGAATCTGTCCTCTTCTTTTTGTGCAGTGCTGAATCTGTCCTCTTCTCTCTGCTGTGCTGAATCTGTCCTCTTCTCTCTGCTGTGCTGAATCTGTCCTCTTCTCTGTGATGTCCTGAATCTGTCCTCTTCTCTCTGTGCAGTGCTGAATCTGTCCTCTCCTCTCTGTGCAGTGCAGAAAATGTCCTCTTCTCTCTGCTGTGCTGAATCTGTCCTCTTCTCTCTGTGCAGTGCTGAATCTGTCCTCTCCTCTCTGTGCAGTGCTGAAAATGTCCTCTTCTCTCTGCTGTGCTGAATCTGTCCTCTTCTCTCTGTGCAGTGCTGAATCTGTCCTCTCTTCTCTGTGCATTGCTGAATCTGTCCTTTTCTCTCTGTGCAGTGCTGAATCTGTCCTCTTCTCCCTGTGCAGTGCTGAATCTGTCCTCTCCTCTCTGTACAGTGCTGAATATGTCCTCTTCTCTCTGTGCAGTGCTGAATCTGTCCTCTTTTCTCTCTGCAGTGCTGAATCTGTCCTCTTCTCTCTGCTGTGCTGCATCTGTCCTCTTCTCTCTGTGCAGTGCTGATTCTGTCCTCTTCTCTCTGCTGTGCTGAATCTGTCCTCTTCTCTCTGCTGTGCTGAATCTGTCCTCTTCTCTCTGTGCAGTGCTGAATCTGTCCTCTTTTCTCTGCTTTGCTGAATCTGTCCTCTTCTCTCTGCAGTGCTGAATCTGTCCTCTTCTCTCTGTGCAGTGCTGAATATGTCCTCTTCTCTCTGCAGTGCTAAATCTGTCCTCTCCTCTCTCTGCAGTGCTGAATCTGTCTTCTTCTCTCTCTGCTGTGCTGAATCTGTCCTCTCCTCTCTATGCAGTGCTGAATCTGTCCTCTTCTCTCTGTGCAGTGTGCAGTGCTGAATCTGTCCTCTCCTCTCTGTGCAGTGCTGAATCTGTCCTCTCCTCTCTGTGCAGTGCTGAATATGTCCTCTCCTCTCTCTGCACTGCTGAATCTGTCCTCTTCTCTCTGTGCAGTGCTGAATCTGTCCTCCTCTCTCTGTGCAGTGCTGAATCTGTCCTCTCCTCTCTGTGCAGTGCTGAATCTGTCCTCTTCCCTCTTTGCTGTGCTGAATCTATCCTCTTCTCTCAGTGCAGAGCTGAATCTGTCCTCTTTTCTCTGCTATGCTGAATCTGTCCTCTTCTCTCTGCTGTGCTGAATCTGTCCTCTTCTCTCTGCTGTACTGAATCTGTCCTCTTCTCTCTGCTGTGCTGAATCTGTCCTCTTCTCTCTGCTGTGCTGAATCTCTCCTCTTCTCTTTGTGCAGTGCTGAATCTGTCCTCTTCTCTTTGTGCAGTGCTGAATCTGTCCTCTTCTTTTTGTCCAGTGCTGAATCTGTCCTCTTCTCTCTGCTGTGCTGAATATGTCCTCTTCTCTCTGCTGTGATGATTCTGTCCTCTTCTCTCTGCTGTGCTGAATCTGTCCTCTCCTCTCTGTGCAGTGCTGAATCTGTCCTCTTCTCTCTGCTGTGCTGAATCTGTCCTCTTCTCTCTGCTGTGCTGAATCTGTCCTCTTCTCTCTTTGCAGTGTTGAATCTGTCCTCTTGTCTCTGCTGTGCTGAATCTGTCCTCTTCTCTCTGTGGAGTGCTGATTCTGTCCTCTTCTCTCTGCTGTGCTGAATCTGTCATCTTCTCTCTGCTGTGCTGAATCTGTCCTCTTCTCTCTGTGCAGTGCTGATTCTGTCCTCTTCTCTTTGTGCAGTGCTGAATCTGTCCTCTTCTTTTTGTGCAGTGCTGAATCTGTCCTCTTCTCTCTGCAGTGCTGAATATGTCCTCCTCTCTCTGTGCAGTGCTGAATCTGTCCTCTTCTCTCTGCTGTGCTGAATCTGTCCTCTTCTCTCTGCTGTGCTGAATCTGTCCTCTTCTCTCTTTGCAGTGCTGAATCTGTCCTCTTCTCTCTGCTGTGCTGAATCTGTCCTCTTCTCTCTGTGCAGTGCTGATTCTGTCCTCTTCTCTCTGCTGTGCTGAATCTGTCATCTTCTCTCTGCTGTGCTGAATCTGTCATCTTCTCTCTGCTGTGCTGAATCTGTCCTCTTCTCTCTGTGCAGTGCTGATTCTGTCCTCTTCTCTCTGCTGTGCTGAATCTGTCCTCTTCTCTCTGCTGTGCTGAATCTGTCCTCTTCTCTCTGCTGTGCTGAATCTGTCCTCTTCTCTCTGTGCAGTGCTGAATATGTCCTCTTCTCTCTGCTGTGCTGAATCTGTCCTCTTCTCTCTGCTGTGCTGAATCTGTCATCTTCTCTCTGCTGTGCTGAATCTGTCATCTTCTCTCTGCTGTGCTGAATCTGTCCTCTTCTCTCTGTGCAGTGCTGATTCTGTCCTCTTCTCTCTGCTGTGCTGAATCTGTCCTCTTCTCTCTGCTGTGCTGAATCTGTCCTCTTCTCTCTGCTGTGCTGAATCTGTCCTCTCCTCTCTGTGCAGTGCTGAATCTGTCCTCTTCTCTCTGCTGTGCTGAATCTGTCATCTTCTCTCTGCTGTGCTGAATCTGTCCTCTTCTCTCTGTGCAGTGCTGATTCTGTCCTCTTCTCTCTGCTGTGCTGAATCTGTCCTCTTCTCTCTGCTGTGCTGAATCTGTCCTCTTCTCTCTGCTGTGCTGAATCTGTCCTCTTCTCTCTGTGCAGTGCTGAATATGTCCTCTTCTCTTTGTGCAGTGCTGAATCTGTCCTCTTCTTTTTGTGCAGTGCTGAATCTGTCCTCTTCTCTCTGCTGTGCTGAATCTGTCCTCTTCTCTCTTTGCAGTGCTGAATCTGTCCTCTTCTCTCTGTGCAGTGCTGATTCTGTCCTCTTCTCTCTGCTGTGCTGAATCTGTCCTCTTCTCTCTGCTGTGCTGAATCTGTCCTCTTCTCTCTGCTGTGCTGAATCTGTCCTCTCCTCTCTGTGCAGTGCTGAATATGTCCTCTTCTCTCTGCTGTGCTGAATCTGTCCTCTTCTCTCTGCTGTGCTGAATCTGTCATCTTCTCTCTGCTGTGCTGAATCTGTCCTCTTCTCTCTGTGCAGTGCTGATTCTGTCCTCTTCTCTCTGCTGTGCTGAATCTGTCCTCTTCTCTCTGCTGTGCTGAATCTGTCCTCTTCTCTCTGCTGTGCTGAATCTGTCCTCTTCTCTCTGTGCAGTGCTGAATTTGTCCTCTTCTCTCTGTGCAGTGCTGAATCTGTCCTCTTCTCTCTGCTGTGCTGAATCTGTCCTCTCCTCTCTGCTGTGCTGAATCTGTCCTCTTCTCTCTGTGCAGTTCTGAATCTGTCCTCTTCTTTTTGTGCTGTGTTGAATCTGTCCTCTTCTTTTTGTGCTGTGTTGAATCTGTCCTCTTCTCTCTGCTGTGCTGAATATGTCCTCTTCTCTCTGTGCAGTGCTGAATCTGTCCTCTTCTCTCTGCTGTGCTGAATCTGTCCTCTTCTCTCTGTGCAGTGCTGAATCTGTCCTCTCCTCTCTGTGCAGTGCTGAATCTCTCCTCTTCTCTCTGTGCAGTGCTGCATCTGTCCCCTTCTCTCTGTGCAGTGCCGAACATGTCCTCTTCTCTCTGTGCAGTGCTGAATCTGTCCTCTTCTCTCTGTAAAGTGTGCATTACTGAATCTGTCCTCTTCTCTCTTTGCAGTGCTGAATCTGTCCTCTTCTCTCTGCAGTGCTGAATCTGTCCTCTTCTCTCTGCTGTGCTGAATCTGTCCTCTTATCTCTGCTGTGCTGAATCTGTCTTCTTCTATCTGTGCAGTGCTGAATCTGTCCTCTTCTCTCTGCTGTGCTGAATCTGTCCTCTTCTCTCTCTGCAGTGCTGAATCTCTCCTCTCCTCTCTGTGCAGTGTGCATTGCTGAATCTGTCCTCTTCTCTCTGCTGTGCTGAATATGTCCTCTTCTCTCTGTGCAGTGCTGAATCTGTCCTCTTCTCTCTCTGCAGTGCTGAATCTGTCCTCTCCTCTCTGCTCTTCTCTCTGTGCAGTGCTGAATCTGTCCTCTTCTCTCTGTGATGTGCTGAATCTGTCCTCTCCTCTCTGTGCAGTGCTGAATCTGTCCTCTTCTCTCTGTGCAGTGCTGAACCTGCCCTCTTCTCTCTGTGCAGTGCTGAATCTGTCCTCTTCTCTCTCTGCAGTGCTGAATCTCTCCTCTCCTCTCTGTGCAGTGTGCATTGCTGAATCTGTCCTCTTCTCTCTGCTGTGCTGAATATGTCCTCTTCTCTCTGTGCAGTGCTGAATCTGTCCTCTTCTCTCTGCTGTGCTGAATCTGTCCTCTTCTCTCTGTGCAGTGCTGAATCTGTCCTCTCCTCTCTGCTCTTCTCTCTGTGCAGTGCTGAATCTGT
Source organism: Meda fulgida (assembly GCA_030578275.1). Classification (NCBI taxonomy): domain Eukaryota; kingdom Metazoa; phylum Chordata; class Actinopteri; order Cypriniformes; family Leuciscidae; genus Meda; species Meda fulgida. The sequence goes on along the minus strand of CM060617.1, from coordinate 37,587,073 downwards.
CCTCTTCTCTCTGTGATGTGCTGAATCTGTCCTCTCCTCTCTGTGCAGTGCTGAATCTGTCCTCTTCTCTCTGTGCAGTGCTGAACCTGCCCTCTTCTCTCTGTGCAGTGCTGAATCTGTCCTCTTCTGTCTGTGCAGTGCTGAATCTGTCCTTTCCTCTCTGTGCAGTGCTGAATCTTTCCTCTTCTCTGTGCTGTGCTGAACCTGTCCTCTTCTCTCTGCTGTGCTGAATCTGTCCTCTTCTCTCTGCTGTGCTGAATCTGTCCTCTTCTATCTGTGCAGTGCTGAATCTGTCCTCTTCTCTCTGCTGTGCTGAATATGTCCTCTTCTCTCTGTGCAGTGCTGAATCTGTCCTCTTCTCTCTGCTGTGCTGAATCTGTCCTCTTCTCTCTGTGCAGTGCTTAATCTGTCCTCTCCTCTCTGTGCAGTGCTAAATCTGTCGTCTTCTCTCTGTGCAGTGCTGAATCTGTCCTCTCCTCTCTGCTCTTCTCTCTGTGCAGTGCTGAATCTGTCCTCTTCTCTCTGTGATGTGCTGAATCTGTCGTCTCCTCTCTGTGCAGTGCTGAATCTCTCCTCTTCTCTCTGTGCAGTGCTGCATCTGTCCTCTTCTCTCTGTGCAGTGCTGAACCTGTCCTCTTCTCTCTGTGCAGTGCTGAATCTGTCCTCTTCTCTCTGTGCAGTGTGCATTGCTGAATCTGTCCTCTTCTCTCTGTGCAGTGCTGAATCTGTCCTCTTCTCTCTGTGCAGTGTGCAGTGCTGAATCTGTCCTCTCCTCTCTGTGCAGTGCTGAATCTGTCCTCTTCTCTCTGCTGTGCTGAATCTGTCCTCTTCTCTCTGCTGTGCTGAATCTGTCCTCTTCTCTCTGCTGTGCTGAATCTGTCCTCTTCTCTCTGCTGTGCTGAATCTGTCCTCTTCTATCTGTGCAGTGCTGAATCTGTTCTCTTCTCTCTGTGCAGTGCTGAATCTGTCCTCTTCTCTCTCTGCAGTGCTGAATCTGTCCTCTTCTCTCTGTGCAGTGCTGAATCTGTCCTCTCCTCTCTGTACAGTGCTGAATCTGTCCTCTTCTCTCTGTGCAGTGCTGAATCTGTCCTCTCCTCTATGTGCAGTGCTGAATATGTCCTCTCCTCTCTGTGCAGTGCTGAATCTGTCCTCTTCTCTCTCTGCAGTGTGCAGTGCTGAATCTGTCCTCTTCTCTCTGTGCAGTGCTGAATCTGTCCTCTTCTCTCTGTGCAGTGCTGAATCTGACTCTCATTGACCTGCCTGGCATCACTAAAGTGCCGGTGGGCGACCAGCCAGTGGACATCGAGCAGCAGATCAGAGACATGATCATGCAGTTCATTTCCCGAGAGAGCTGCCTAATCCTGGCCGTCACCCCGGCCAACACTGACCTGGCCAACTCCGACGCGCTCAAACTGGCCAAAGACCTCGACCCACAGGGTGCGTGAGACACACACACACACTCACACACACACTGACCTGGCCAACTCCGACGTGCTCAAACTTGCCAAAGACTTCGACCCACAGGGTGCGTGAGACATACACACACGGGCCGGATTCACTGAACAGGGCGCATGAGCATAGGGTCCCAAACAGGCAGAGCCCATGAAAATCAGGTGCGGGTGATGTAGTTGAAAAATAATATGCCTTTGTAAACGATATGTTCAAATAATGTCTTCCTATGGCAATCCAAATAAATGAAGAGGAGTGGTGAAGATCCTCTTTCTTCTATCACACGCTCTCTGTTCTCTGCCTTTCCCCCTCCTACAGGAACATGTCAAGCTCTAAATGGGTTCAGACATGCTTTTCTGGGCGATAAATAATGGTACAGAGACCAGTAAACCTTAGCAAATCACGTTTACTTAAAGGAACACTCCACCGTTTTTTTAAATAGGGCTTATTCACCGTCTCCCCTACATTAAGATAGGTGGGCAAAAGCATTTTTGTCTCAGTCCATGCATTGTCTTAGTTTGGCAGCGCCGACGCTAGCTTAGCTTAGCATAATGAATGGAATCCTATCTTGTCAGGTAGCATGTCGTGAGTAAAAGTGATTAAAAACAAAACAAAAACGAATTACTTCTTGTGGCCTGCGTATTCACAATGAGTACAAATAGCAATTCAGATTAAGACTAGGCGATTTCCTAGGCAGATATTGACTTGGGACTATATTAGGGTGAATCACAGGCGAAGCACTGCTTCTTGGGCGCAGTCATATCACGCAACACCTGAAATCCCCCAACTTCTGTCAACATAACGGCGTGACCTGACCTGCACCGAGTATCTTCGCTTTTGGATTGTGTTTAGTTTGAGAAGTTACAGCAAACATGGTAATTACCTGCATAGCAAAAGGTTGTGAGAACAAGCAAAGGACAGACACGAATCTTCACGTCCTCAGGCTGTTGAGCAATTGCAACCTCCTACTTCTGTCGTCTATGTCCATCGCACGCAGCTCCTCTTCTGAAAACTGTGCTTCGTAGAGGTATGGTTCTGGATCTTGACTGTCTGAGAAGTCACCCTCTTTGTCTCGCACAAAATCCCCCATGTCCATCACCATTCACTATGTCTACTGTCGGGAAAATAGCCAGCTAATATTCACGCTGGTGTAGCCTTGGAATTAAAGCCTCTTTTGTTTCCCCGTTATTATTTGATTTACGGGACCAGACACCAGTTATCTTGCCAAGAAAGATTTTATTCTTATATGTCAGGAGAGAAACTTCAAGATGTTGTATTCATGCCAGGTCTATGCGTTTCCGTGTTTCTCTGAGGTAGTACAGTAAGATTGAACTTTTATACATCACAGAGAGTCTTACAGCTTCCTTGTAAGGTAACAAAACATGTTGCTCTGAGCTTCTTAAAATTAGAACGTATGTCATACGTATACGTTATGTTTAGCATGTCACAATTCACTTCCATATTAAGAACTATCCTTGTTGTTTACATTGTGATGCACTTACATCAGTCGAACATGTTACATTGTACACACCCCATAGCAAAATATAGCTTCCCCCTGTCTGACATATGATCCTCCCATGGATCCATGCTATCTATAGTTCCCTCATGCATTCAAACTCATGCTTTTGAAACTTCATATGATACAACTGATTATGAATATTAATAAAGAATAATAATACAGATACATAATATTTAATAATAAAATAATATTAAAAGATGAAATTTTGAATCTTCATCTCCCTCCACTGGAACTACGGCCGTCAGTTCCACACCATCATTCCCAGGTGGCCAACCTATAGAAGTGATAGTGAGGAGAAGAAATAGCAGACCAAGAAAATAGACAGAAAGAACAGAAGAATGGAAACAGAGAAACAAAACAAAGAACAAAACCCCAGCCCATGTTATGTCCCCGTATACTATGTGTATTTTAATATCTATGTGTATGTCTTTAAAATGAACCCCAATCATCTAAGAAAAGAAAAACTAATAAGTCTTCTGCCCGTGCCTGAACTCATTAATTAATTAACTCGTTAATTAATTAAATCCTTCAGTTCCGAACCAAAACAAGAAATTAAAATAAACGTTGACGTTAAAGGATCCTATCCCTTGGGGTTGAAAATCAGTAAGCGGATGTTCATTGTTTGTGAGGTAGTGTTTTGCATAAAATCTCTTATTTCACGCTGTATGTCCCATTCTTAGTTCTATCCATTTGGTTAGAAATAATCAATTTGACAGGTTTGGTACTTTTCCTTCTAGTAACACATATAAGGACTTGGATTATTAGCATGACCATCGTCGTTTGGTATCGAGAATAACTTGCAACCATCTCTAATCAATGTCAATGGAACTGATTCCTGAAATGGAAGCAGAGAAATAATTAACATCACTTCTTTGTTCCCAATCTTTAAACTAATGGATGAACATTGCTCAATCTCAGGCCATAAGCCATCATTATCATCTTGTTCATTCACTAAGCAAGGTTTAACTTGTGACCAATGATACCATCTATCTGTTCCTACACCCTTCCCTTTGAGACAAACACTTGTATCAGTAGTTAGGAGTATCTCATATGGTCCTTCCCATCTAGGCTCTAAACCTTTCCTAGCAATTCGTTTGATCATGACAAAACTACCTAACTCGGGAATGTGTGGAATGTCAGTAGTGGTGTGTTTTTCATCCCATTGCTGTTGAGCTTCTCGCACTTTCTTATTATTGTCTTTAGTAGCTTTGTCTAGCATTGCGAGATAGCGACGTAACTTTTCTTGGAACAAAGTAGAGTCTCCTCCTGTTCCCGCTGGTAGCGGAGCATCAGGAGGTAGAACCATTGCTCTTCCCGTCATTAGTTCAAAAGGGGTTAGTCCTGTAACTCGGTTTGGAGTTGCTCTCAAGTTCCACAGAATAGCAGGTAATAACTTATGCCAGCCTTGGCCAGTTTGCAGAATGGCTTTGGTAAGAGCGGTTTTCAAAGATCTATTCATTCGTTCAACCAGGCCTGAGCTTTCCGGCCTATAAGGAATGTGGAATTTCTGTTTAATTCCCATCAATTTCATTGCTTCCTTCATCAATTTCCCAGTGAAATGAGTTCCATTGTCAGAATCAAGTTCATATGGAAGGCTCCAGCGAGGAAAAACTTCTTCCACCATTACTCGTGCTGCCGCTTCAGCAGTGCAGGATTTTGTAGGGTATGCTTCCACCCATCTAGTAAATCTGTCCATGATTACAAGTATGTATTGATACCCTCCACTGGGTGATAAAGGTCCTGTGAAATCAATTTGGAGGTGTGTCCATGGACCTGTTGGTCTGGGTGCATGTGACATTCGCACCTTTACAGATTTTCCTACATTTGCTTTGAGGCATATCAAGCATCTCCTACAGTAATCATCAATGTCTCTCATCATTCTTGGCCACCACCAAGTCTCACTGATTTGAGATTTCATCGCTTTTGCTCCAGCATGTACCTTTCCATGATACAGCTGCATTAGTTCTCTTCTTGTTCCGATAGGCATCACCACTTGTCCTGTTGGAATTCTCCAGATACCTTGATCATCCTCTTTCACTCCCGCTTTCATCCATTGTTCTTTCTCTTCATCTGTCTCGAATTGATATGACAGAAGATGGAGCTCAGGATTATCCTTGCTATTTTCCTTTACCAAGGTAACAGGAGTAAAAGGAAGTAGAGCTGCTTCTCTAGCTGCTGCATCTGCTGCCGTGTTTCCTTGACTTTCTTTGGACTTGTCAGATTGATGTGATTTTACTTTGATCACGGCTGCTTCTCGGGGTAAGTAACATGCTGTAATCAAACGACGAATTATGGAAGCATGTTGTATTTCGCTCCCACTGCTAGTGATAAGTCCACGTCTTTTCCACAGAGCAAGGTAGTCATGGACCACGCCAAAAGCATAACGACTATCTGTATAGATGTTGACTCGATCTCCTTCTGATAGTTCAAAGGCTTCTGTAAGTGCTATAAGTTCAGCTACTTGTGCTGAAAATTTCCCAGAAAGGGCTCCTTTCTTTACAACAGTTTCATCTCCTTTCACTACAGCCCATCCAGTATGTCGTTTTCCATCAACATAATAACTGGATCCATCAACCCATAACTCTTTGTCTGGGTTTTTAAGAGGGATTGGATTAACTGGACCAAGACTATCTTCTTCTACTTGTTTTTCACACTCATGTGGTATTCCCTCGTGTGGTTCCAGCATCATTGTTGCAGGGTTAAGAGTCGTGTCCCTGATGATTTCCACTCTTAAATCTTTGTTCAACAAAATTGCTTCCCATTTTGCTCTTCTTGCATCAGTTATGGTTTTGATGTTCGTGTTGTTCAACAGTGTCACTATACTGTGTGGAGTGTGCAATATGATAGTTTGTGCTCCTATCAGATTCTCAACAGCATCCACTGCCCATGTGGCACCATCGAGGGCTTGTATACATCGTGGTTGCCCAATCATAGTGACAGGAATCTTTGTGGAAAAGTATCCAACTGGTCTGTATCGATCACCTGGTTTTTGACACAGTACTGCTGAATATGTCTCATCTCCTACCCTGGTCCACAAATGAAAATGCAACCGTCCGTCAGGAAGTCCCAATGCTGGGGCTGAAGTCAGTTTTTCTTTCATAGAAGTAAACGCTTCCTCAGCTTCTGGTGTCCAGTTTATATGTTCCACTCCAGGCTTTTCTCCCTTGTACAGGTCGATGAGGGGGCTGGTGATGCTAGCAAAATCAGGTATATACTGACGACAATAGTTGAAAAGTCCCATCACCTTTCGCATTCCTGTAACTGTTAGAGGTTTTGGAAGTTGTCGTAATGCCTCTACACGCTCTGTTGTCATTCTCCTTCCCTCCACAGATATTTCTTGGCCCAAATAGATAACCTTGGATTTGGCCAGCTGTGCTTTATCGGGGTTAACTTTGAATCCCCCTTTCCTAAGGGCTTGTAGGACAACATTCAGAGCAAATACATGGCTGTTTTCATCTGGGCTTGCAATTAACAAGTCATCAACATATTGGAGGCAGACACTTCCTGATTTCTCAATTTCAGCTTTTTGCTCCGTTAAGAACTGGTCCAAAGCTCTATGAAATACAACAGGAGAAAGATTAAGACCTTGTGGGAGTCTGTTCCAAACATACTGTTTTGCGCCCACTGTGAAGGCTAATTTCTCTTGAGATCTTTTGTCTATAGGTATAGACCAGAAAGCCGACAGTACATCCAGTACCGTAAAAATTTTAGCATTTCCTGGAATGTCATTCAGAATGGTGGCAGGATTGGCCACAATAGGATGCGGTTTTGGTGTTACACTGTTAAGTCTTGTGTAATCAATGGTTAGTCTCCATGAGTTATCAGATTTCTTGACAGGCCAGACAGGACTATTAGTGGTAGATGAAGTTTGTCTGATGATTCCTTCAGCTTCCAAGTCTGCCACTATCTCCTCCACGGCTCGTCTTGCTTCAGGTCGGATGGGGTATTGTTTATGAGGGGCATGTACCGGTCCCTCAATAACAATGGGATCAATGTTGGCTTTACCACAATCCAATTTGTGTTTAGCCCAAACATCCGGATATAAACTGCACAGAAGACCCCACACACCGTCTTTCTTCCAGTTTCTGATAATTGGTTTTGCTGTACCAACAGACCTTAGATTACATGTGCGATCTTCGTGTGGTATTATCCCAGCAGTTGTAGCGATTTGACGACTGTCAGTGAATATGATCATGTTTAACAATGGAAGAATGTCCATGCCAATAAGGCTTCCTTGTGAATTCGGCCCAACCCAGAAAGATGTCCATAAGACTTCATCTTCATGTATTTGCAGTGGAACTTGAATACTTTTGCGGAATTTTGTGATACCTCCTCCAACTCCTTCAACATCCATAGTTTCCTCTGTTGTAGGTAGGTTCAGATCTGTTATTGAAATGGCTGCGCCTGTGTCAACAAGGATGTCACATGGGTGGCCCCCTATTAATGCATTGACGAAAAGGCGATTGTCTCTTTTCTTACTAATACAGGGGGCCGCTGATTCCTATTGCGGACGCATAATTCCCTCAATGAGCTGACGGACTTGTGCTTCAGTCCACGTCTTCCCTTGAGGGGTTTCATTATGGTTTTTTGCACTGACCTGTCTAAATGATGGACCTTGACCTTCTGCTCCACCTCCTTTAGCCCAACAATCTATTTTTGAGTGTCCACGCTTTCCACAGTTGCTGCAGGAAATCACCCTATTCTTTGTGTCCTTGTTGTATTGAGCTGTTGCCACTCCTCTCCGATATGGCTTGTTTCCTTCTTCTTTATTTGATCTCACAGCCATCTCTAAGCGGCCAGCCCATTGCATAATTTGGTCAAATGTCTCACCTGGGTTGACTCCAAGTGATAAGGCTTGTTGGTATTTTGTGCTAAGTCCATCCACAAGTGTGTCAGTGAACTGTACATCATCTCTGTCAGGTTGTTTCTTGGCACAGAGAGCCCATCTCTCATAAGCATTCCACTTACGTAGAGCATATTCATCTGGAGATTCATCATCCTTTTGCTTAATCAATGTCACTAATGTGAAAGGAATTTTACCACTGCCCAAGATTTCCTGGATTTCTTTTCGGAACACATCTAATGCTTGCCAAAGACCCAGGGGTCGTCCCTGGCCATCAACCCACAAATCTATCCATTGGGCGGTTGTTATCGAAGCTGGCAAGCGTTCCTATCTGTCTCTTGGGATTTTAGCTTTCACAATGGTGTGTATGTCTCTTAATGTCATTTGATGTGCTTCAATCAATGAGTCTAATTCTCGCCAAAACTCTGTGTTTGGATCTTGTCTCTTCAGAGGAGGCAAGGCTGTGAGAATGGCTTGACGTTCTCCTGGTGTGAATGGTCTCTCTTCTGTCATCATTTCAGACCCTTCCCTTTTAATTACAGGTGAAGAATTACAGGTGAAGAAACTTCAGGACCGAGCTTGTCAATTGTGATCATGTCGTCATCTCTTGTCTCATCACCCCAGTCAGAATCATAATTCCGAACTGGTGTACATCGCAGCATGTCTCTGTTTGGCTGAACTGTTTTAGATCTTGTTATTACCGGAGCTGCTTGTGCAGATGCAATATACATTTTGTCAACTGGACCTCCATTTGATCTCGAAGCTTGAGGCTGTGTCAGAGGTTTAGATGAATTTGTATATTGTTCAGGCAAAATTGGATAAATTGGGTTGTAAGGAGGAGGCGTTACAGTTGTTGCAGATTTCACTGGTGCTTGTGAATATTTCTTTTCAGCTTCAGTTATTATATTTGTCCAATCTGGATCAAATGAATCATCATTGGTTGTATTTTCTTCATCTGAACATTTAATAGACATAATTTTGTTCAATTTGTTATATGCTTCAATTTGAGGCTTCATTGCTTCAACAAGTGGGACTGGGCACCCATTGATACCACAACAAATTCCACCTTGTTTCAAAATCCAATGTGCGGCAAGGATTGGAAATACTTTTGACTTGATAGAGTCCTTCTGGGACTCAAGCCAGCTTAACTGCACATCCATAGATGTGTTAATGTCCAGTCCTTTTTTCAAAAACTTAGCTTGCTTTTTCTGTTTTCTTTCTAAGTACCAAGCAGATATTGTTCTGCTGTTAAATCCACTTTCTGCCATTGCAAATTATTTGTCACTCTGTGTCTGTGTGCTCAAACAGCAGGGCTATTTTTGTGAGGGAGTGTGTGTGTGAATTCCAGGGGAGGCCCTCTGCTTTTCTCACTCTCCACCTGTTCTAATTTCTCAAGAACAAAGAAGGGGTTGGGAAACAAAAAAAAACAAAAACAACTCTAATATTTTCTGTTTTTCTTTTTTGTTTGTCTTAATTCAGATTAATTTATATATATATATATATATATATATATATATATATATATATATATATATATATACATACACACATATATACACATATATATATATATATACACACACATTATACATATATACAACACAAGTTGCTCTCAGATCAGTCTTTTCCTCCAAACACTGAACAGCTTTAATGTCAAAATCAGAATGCATGCAATACTAGCATCTATTCCATTGATACCCTTCTTCTAAGGGTTCAATCCTCTGCGTATTTACGTTTTAGGGTTTATTTGTATTTTTTTTTACTGCACTGTACTAACTTCAAGCACAGACCCGCCACTGTAAACCGCTATAAATCACTGCTTGTCACACTATCCTCGTCTTCTTCTGAAACGATTCTTTGTGTATTGGATATATTTTAGAGATAAATCTGACCTTTATCGCAATCTCACCATATTCCAACCACCTTACAAGCTAATTGCTAAATCGCCTTACAGCTATTTCCAAAATTTGACTAAGATGGTCTTTTCCTAAAAAAGATCCACTTTCTACAGTTTTTTTTCAAAAATGAAAAAGACTTCCCCAGCATCATTCAATATTCAGAGGTTTACTGACCAGAGCAACTCAAATAAGCCACATTCTAATTATTTAAATTATTTTTATTTTTCTGACACATATATTCATTGGCAAAACAACTGGTACTTTAAATAACACAGTTCTTTTAAGCAGTTTCAGTCAATGTCCAATCATCAGGCAGACTTAGAATTATTTAGAATAGGAAAAGTCTTACCTTGAATGATTGACAAATGCCTGAAGATGCAATCCTGTTCGTGACGCCAAATGTAGACTTGGAATTAAAGCCTCTTTTGTTTCCCCGTTATTATTTGATTTACGGGACCAGACACCAGTTATCTTGCCAAGAAAGATTTTATTCTTATATGTCAGGAGAGAAACTTCAAGATGTTGTATTCATGCCAGGTCTATGCGTTTCCGTGTTTCTCTGAGGTAGTACAGTAAGATTGAACTTTTATACATCACAGAGAGTCTTACAGCTTCCTTGTAAGGTAACAAAACATGTTGCTCTGAGCTTCTTAAAATTAGAACGTATGTCATACGTATACGTTATGTTTAGCATGTCACAATTCACTTCCATATTAAGAACTATCCTTGTTGTTTACATTGTGATGCACTTACATCAGTCGAACATGTTACATTGTACACACCCCATAGCAAAATATAGCTTCCCCCTGTCTGACATATGATCCTCCCATGGATCCATGCTATCTATAGTTCCCTCATGCATTCAAACTCATGCTTTTGAAACTTCATAAGATGATACAACTGATTATGAATATTAATAAAGAATAATAATACAGATACATAATATTTAATAATAAAATAATATTAAAAGATGAAATTTTGAATCTTCACTGGTATGTTGACGGAAGTTGGGGGATTTCAGGTGTTGCGTGATATGACTGCGCCCAAGTAGCAGTGCTTCGCCTGTGCTTCACCCTAATATAGTCCCAAGTCAATATCTGCCTAGGAAACCGTAGTCACTTTTTATCACTTTTACTCACGACATGCTACCTGACAACATAGCATTCCATTCATTATGCTAAGATAAGCTATCGTCGGCGCTGCCAAACTAAGACAATGCATGCACTGTGACAAAAATGCTTTTGCCCACCTATCTTAATGTAGGGGAGACGGTGAATAAGCCCCATTTAAAAAAACGGTGAAGTGTTCCTTTAAATGAGATTTATTTAAATACTCTACTCATAAATGTACAGTCTGAAAAGGAAACTCCAACAAAGGCATATGCAATGAGGTCAGTCACAAAAATAACCCTGTCCACGACCTTTTCAGCGCTAATTTCTCACTGTGTCTTTAGTAAATCCTGACAGTGGTTTTATATTGCCAAAAGAGGGTTTGCACGGACACAAGCTGTTAGTAAATCTGGCCCATGGTTGGGTATCTTACTCGATTTTACAAAAATCAAAAAATTACAAATGAATTCCTTATGTTTAAGTCAATAAGATAAAGGCTTAATTATGTGGTTTACTGGTAAGACAGAGGCATTAATACCTGATACAAAGACCTGTAACCACAATACAGTGGTTTAGTTGTAACAGTGTTTGTACAGCTGTCTGCTGATCAACGCAGAAGTCATGTGATCTCTTGAGTGTGCATCTTTACAGGCCAGAGGACGATCGGTGTGATCACGAAACTAGATCTGATGGATGAAGGGACGGACGCTCGAGATGTTCTGGAGAACAAGCTCCTGCCACTACGCAGGGGTAAGAACCACCTTTCTTCCCGTCTAATGTCTTACCTTTTTCCGGGTGGGGCCAATAGCCTCGGACCTCAAGCACAGAGCCCAAACTCAAAATGTTTTTCCACTGTTGGGCCAGTAGCCCCGCTTATATGCCCTAAAACACCAACAACCTCACCGCTTCACCAGCTAACTGAAAACTAGCTAGATCGCAAAATAATCATGACAGAAGCAAACGTTTTATCATTGCTTAAAGACTTATGATTCCAGCATCGATATTTGACTAGAGTTTTACAATAAAAATGTTGCAGGGACAGTAAATATTTATTTATGTCAGGAGTGCACATCAATCATGCTGAATCAAACTGGTGTTTACCATTTCACACAAAAAGAGAAAACATACCTATTCTGTTGCACCTGTTTCATTTATTTACGATCACAGAAAAGCACAAAACAACTCCATTAAGGCTTTAAAGTCCAAAGGCTAACACATTCAGAAATTGACATCACATTTCTTTAGAAAGAGTGAGGATTTATTAATTTTCCACAAAATGATCTGAGTTTGTTTGAGCGATCTCTCTGTCTCACTATACTGTTATCCTTTCAGCCAGAGCAACAGAGGAAGCTCACAAGCAGGAGTTATAAGTTATACCAGTTAAACAGGAGTGCATGTTTTTAATGCCCATAGGATGCCCAATCTTGACCCTTCAGACCCTAAAAACTATAGGCCCATATCTAAAGTTCCATTTATCTCCAAAATTATGGAAAAAGTAGTGGCATGCCAGCTGACCTCCTTTATGGAGCAGCACAATCTGTTTGATACTTTTCAATCGGGCTTTCGAAAATGACATTCTACTGAAACAGCCCTTATCAAAGTCTCTAGTGATGTGATGATGGCAGCGGACTCTGGCCGCTGCACTGTACTTGTACTTCTTGATTTGACTTCTGCTTTTGACACTGTGGATCACGGTATACTGATCAATCGGCTTCATAATGAGATGGGACTATCAGGATCTGTCCTTCAGTGGTTCTCTTCCTATATTCATGACAGAACCTTTAATGTTGCTGTGAACAATGTACAGGCTGGTGTGACCAATTTGTCCACTGGAGTGGCACAAGGTTCGGTTTTGGGTCCTGTTTTATTTTTACTGTACATTTTGCCACTTGGTCAAATTATTGGTTGTTTCAAGGATGTATCATACCATTTCTATGCTCATGATGTCTAGTTGTATTGTTCTTTTAACGAGTCTGAGTTTCATCGTTTGTCTCTGTTTTTAGAGTTTGTGTCCTCCATCAAAGACTGGCTAGCCACAAACTATTTGCAGATAAACTCAAACAAGACTGAAACTCTGATTTTTGCCCCAGACCATAAGATCCCGCTGATCAAACAGCCCCTTGGCTCTCTGGGCCGCTCTGTCAAATCCAGCCTCAAAAACCTGGGGGTTGTGTTTGACCAGGCCATGTCTTTGGAGACACACTCTAAACAGCTTGTCCGAAATAGTTTTTATCATCTTAGGAACATCTCTAAAATTCACAAAATGTTGTCAAATAATAATTCACGCTTTCATATTAACAAGACTTGACTACTGCAACTCTGTTTTTATCTGTCTGAATAAGTCTGCTTTGAACAAATTGCAAATTGTTCAAAGTTCTGCTGCTAGACTTTTAACAGGTGCCATATAACACCAGTCTTACTGGATCTCCATTGGCTCCCTGTAAAATTCAGGATTTATTTTAAGATTTTAGTGCTGACTTTCAGAGCCTTAAATGGTCAGGCCCCACATTACATCCTGGACCTTTTGAAGCCGTATTCCTCTGACCGCACTCTCCGGTCCTCTGGCCAGAACTTGCTTGCAGTCCCTAAGACTCGTTATAAGACCCGAGGGGACATGTCATTTCAGTCGCTAGCTCCAAGACTGTGGAACGCCCTGCCCCTGTACATGCGTGTGGCAGACACTGTTGCCTCTTTTAAAAAGGGTCTGAAAACATGTTTATTTAAGAAGGCTTTTGGTTGATGGGTTTTCACTAGTGTCACTTTAATCTTACATATCTGTATATACATTTTCTACTGTTTGTTTTACTTATCCTCCTGTACAGCACTTTGTGATTTTATCTGTGAAAAGCGCTTTATAAATAAACTTTACTTACTTACCTACTAGGATCGCAAGGAACTTATTTCAAACACTCTCTCGTGTCTGAAAGTGAGTTTTGAGTTGAATTTTTTTTTTTAAAGCTGAAGTTAGCTGGTAGTCTGATATAATAAGATGGGAAATGAGCAGCGGTGACTCCTGACTGAGGTAAACTCTGTTCATGACCACTCTTCAAGCCCCAGTTGACCCCCTTTGGACCAAGGTATTCGGCGGACCAAAAAGCCCTGGCCATTGTCCCGAAGAAGCCCAGACGAGTCCCGATCAAACCCCGGAACTGACAGTGGAAACGCGACTGGTCCTGATACATACTAGCAGCTCGCTTTTGGCCCGACAGCTCATGGTTTCTTGTTCTAAAATTGTTATTTGTTGCCTGAAGCCCACATTGCAAGCTATCGCAACCTTTCTGCGCCTCTTTCTGGGGTGAATTCACTAAGTGCTTGTGTGTTTTAAGCCCAAAAACGTACATCTTGTCCACTCTCCAGTTTAGTCTGGGCTAAGTGTGCTAAAACATCTGGGGTGTGAGTATTAGATTCACTCCCTGTCATTCTTTTCAAACACCTGAGTAACTGTGTCTGATGCTCAATCTCCTAGGTTATATTGGGGTGGTGAACCGCAGTCAGAAAGACATAGATGGGAAGAAGGACATCAAAGCGGCTCTGGCAGCGGAGAGGAAGTTCTTCCTCTCTCATCCGTCCTACAGGCACCTGGCGGACAGCATGGGAACGCCATACCTGCAGAAGGCCCTCAATCAGGTACGGCTGTGGTCAGTCAATCAAGCTCTGTCATGTCAAGCTTTCCTGTAGCTAAAACAGTAGAGTGTTGGCGCTTGCAGTGCCAAGGTCATGGGTTTGATTCCTAGGGAAAGAAAGAATGGATAAGAATGTGAATGTGTACCTTGAAATGCAATGTAAAGTCGCTTTGGATAAAAGTGTCTGCCAAATACATAAATGTAAATGTAATGTGACTCCAGATACTGAAGAACTGCTCTGAATCAGATCACCATTCATAACCTTATTATACGCTCTTGACTTTTAGTTGCAATTTAAAGGCATCAATTTAACTGTTTAATTTGTGTTTCACAGCAACTGACCAACCACATCCGGGACACTCTGCCGGCCTTCCGCAGTAAACTGCAATCGCAGCTGCTGGCGCTGGACAAAGAGGCAGAGGAGTACCGCCACTACCGGCCTGACGACCCCTCGCGCAAGACCAAAGCCCTGCTACAGTGAGTGCCTCGACTCTTATCTCTACCCGCCTCTCACAGCTCGACTCTCGACTCTACCCGCCTCTCACAGCTCAACTCTTGACTCTACCCTCCTCTCACAGCTCGACTCTACCCGCCTCTCACAGCTCGAATCTTGACTCTGCCCTCCTCTCACAGCTCGTCTCTACCCGCCTCTCACAGCTCGACTCTTGACTCAACCCTACTCTCACAGCTCGACTCTATCTGCCTCTCACAGCTCGACTCTTGACTCTACCATCCTTTCACAGCTCGACTCTCGTCTCTACCCGCCTCTCACAGCTCGACTCTACCCGCCTCTCACAGCTCGACTCTTGACTCTACCCTCCTCTAACAGCTTAACTCTACCTGCCTCTCACAGCTTGACTCTCGACTCTATCCTCCCCTCACAGCTTGACTCTACCCGCCTCCCACAGCTCAACACTTGACTCTACCCTCCTCTCACAGCTCGACTCTACCCGCCTCTCACACCTCGACTCTCGACTCTACCCGCCTCTCACAGCTCGACTCTCGACTCTATCCTCCTCTCACAGCTCGACTCTCGACTCTACCCGCATCTCACAGCTCGACTCTCGACTCTACCCTCCTCTCACAGCCCGACTCTTGTCTCTACCCTCCTCTCACAGCCCGACTCTCGTCTCTACCCTCCTCTCACAGCTCGACTCTACCCTCCACTCACAGCTCGACTCTCAATTCTACCCTCCCCTCACAGGTCGACTCTTGACTCCACCGCCTCTCACAGCTCGACTCTACCCGCCTCTCACAGCTCGAATCTTGACTCCACCGCCTCTCACAGCTCGACTCTCGACTCTACCCGCCTCTCACACCTCGACTCTCGACTCTACCTGCCTCTCACAGCTCGACTCTCGACTCTACCCTCCTCTCACAGCTCGACTCTCGACTCTACCCGCCTCTCACAGCTCGACTCTCGACTCTACCCTCCTCTCACAGCCCGACTCTCGTCTCTATCCTCCTCTCACAGCCCGACTCTCGTCTCTACCCTCCTCTCACAGCTCGACTCTACCCTCCACTCACAGCTCGACTCTCCTCGCCTCTCACAGCTCGACTCTTGACTCTGCCCTCCTCTCACAGCTCGTGTCTACCCGCCTCTCACAGCTCGACTCTCGACTCAACCCTCCTCTCACAGCTCGACTCTCTCCGCCTCTCACAGCTCGACTCTCGACTCTACAATCCTCTCAAAGCTCGACTCTCGGCTCTTCCCTCCTCTCACAGCTTGACTCTACCCGCCTCTCACAGCTTGACTCTACCCGCCTCTCACAGCTCGACTCTCGACTCTACCCTCCTCTAACAGCTTGACTCTACCTGCCTCTCACAGCTCGACTCTCGACTCTACCCTCCCCTCACAGCTCGACTCTACCCACCTCTCCCAGCTCGACTCTACCCGCCTCTCACAGCTCGACTCTCGACTCTACCCTTCTCTCACAGCTCGACTCTCGACTCTACCAGCCTCTCACAGCTCGACTCTACCCTCCTCTCACAGCTTGACTCTACCCGCCTCTCACAGCTTGACTCTCGACTCTACCCTCCTCTAACAGCTTGACTCTACCTGCCTCTCACAGCTCGACTCTCAATTCTACCCTCCCCTCACAGGTCGACTCTTAAATCTACCGCTTCTCACAGCTCGACTCTACCCGCCTCTCACAGCTCGAATCTTGACTCCACCGCCTCTCACAGCTTGACTCTCGACTCTACCCTCCTCTAACAGCTTGACTCTACCTGCCTCTCACAGCTCGACTCTCAATTCTACCCTCCCCTCAAAGGTCGACTCTTGACTCCACCGCCTCTCACAGCTCGACTCTACCCGCCTCTCACAGCTCGAATCTTGACTCCACCGCCTCTCACAGCTCGACTCTCGACTCTACCCGCCTCTCACAGCTCGACTCTCGACTCTACCCGCCTCTCACAGCTCCACTCTCGACTTCACCTCCTCTCACAGCTCCACTCTCGACTCCACCGCCTCTCACAGCTCGACTCTCAACTCTACCCTCCTCTCACGGATCGACTCTACCCGCCTTTCACGGCTTGACTCTAGAATCTACCCTCCTCTCACAGCTCGACTCTCGACTCCACCGCCTCTCACAGCTCGACTCTCGACTCTACCTGCCTCTCACAGCTTGACTCTACCCTCCTCTCACAGATCGACTCTCGTCTCTACCCGCCTCTCACAGCTCGACTCTACCCGCCTCTCACAGCTCGACTCTCGAATCTACCATCCTCTCACAGCTCGACTCTCGGCTCTACCCTCCTCTCACAGCTTGACTCTACCCGCCTCTCACAGCACGACTCTCGACTCTACCCTCCTCTCACAGCTCGACTCTCGGCTCTACCCTGCTCTCACAGCTTGACTCTACCCGCCTCTCACAGCTTGACTCTACCCGCCTCTCACAGCTCGACTCTCGACTCTACCCTCCTCTAACAGCTTGACTCTACCTGCCTCTCACAGCTCGACTCTCGACTCTACCCTCCCCTCAAAGCTCGACTCTACCCACCTCTCACAGCTCGACTCTCTATTCTACCCTCCCCTCACAGCTCATCTCTTGACTCCAGCGCCTCTCACAGCCTGACACTACCCGCCTCTCACAGCTCGACTCTTGACTCCACCGCCTCTCACAGCTCGACTCTCGACTCTACCCGCCTCTCACAGCTCGACACTCGACTCTACCCACCTCTCACAGCTCCACTCTCGACTTCACCGCCTCTCACAGCTCCACTCTCGACTCCACCGCCTCTCACAGCTCGACTCTCAACTCTACCCTCCTTTCACGGATCGACTCTACCCGCCACTCACAGCTTGACTCTAGAATCTACCCTTCTCTCACAGCTCGACTCTCGACTCCACCGCCTCTCACAGCTCGACTCTCGACTCTACCCTCCTCTCACAGCTCGACTCTCGTCTCTACCCGCCTCTCACAGCTTGACTCTCGACTCAACCCTCCTCTAACAGCTCGACTCTACCCGTCTCTCACAGCTCGACTCTTGACTCCACCGCCTCTCACAGCTCGACTCTCGACTCTACCCGCCTCTCACAGCTCGACTCTCGACTCTACCAGCCTCTCACAGCTTGACTCTACCCTCCTCTCACAGCTCGACTCTATCCGCCTCTCACAGCTCGACTCTCGACTCTACCCTCCTCTGACAGCTTGACTCTACCTGCCTCTCACAGCTCGATTCTCGACCCTACCCTCCTCTCACAGCTCAACTCTCGACTCTACCATCCTCTCACAGCTCGACTCTCGGCTCTACCCTCCTCTCACAGCTTGACTCTACCCGCCTCTTACAGATCGACTCTCGACTCTACCCTCCTCTCACAGCTCGACTCTCTACTCTACTCTCCTCTCACAGCTCCACTCTACCCTCCTCTCACAGCTCCACTCTCGTCTCTACCCGCCTCTCACAGCTAGACTCTCGACTCAACCCTCCTATCACAGCTCGACTCAACCCGCCTCTCACAGCTCGAGTCTCGACTCTACCCTCCTCTGACAGCTTTACTCTACCTGCCTCTCAGAGCTCGACTCTCGACCCCTACCCTCCTCTCACAGCTCGACTCTCGACTCTACCCTCCTCTCACAGCTCCACTCTCGACTCCACCGCCTCTCACAGCTCGACTCTCAACTCTACCCTCCTCTCACAACTCGACTCTACCCGCCTCTCACAGCTCGACTCTCTACTCTACCCTCCTCTCACAGCTCGACTCTACCCGCCTCTCACAGCTCGACTCTCGACTCTACCATCCTCTCACAGCTTGACTCTCGACTCCACCGCCTCTCACAGCTCGACTCTCGACTCTACCTGCCTCTCACAGTTCGACTCTCGACTCTACCCTCCTCTCACATCTCGACTCTACCCGCCTCTCACAGCTCCACTCTCGACTCTACCCTCCTCTCACAGCTCGACTCTACCCGCCTCTCACAGCTCGATTCTCGACTCTACCCGCCTCTCACAGCTCGACTCTACCCGCCTCTCACAGCTCGACTCTCGAATCTACCCTCTTCTCACAGCTCGACTCTCGACTCTACCCTCCTCTCACAACTCGACTCTCGACTCTACCTTCCTCTCACAGCTCGACTCTACCCTCCTCTTACAGCTCGACTCTCGACTCTACCCGCCTCTCACAACTCGACTCTCAAATCTACCCTCCTCTCACAGCTCGATTCTCGACTCTACCCTCCTCTCACAGCTCCACTCTCGACTCACCCGCCTCTCACAGTTCGACACTCGACTCTACCCTCCTCTCACAGCTCGACTCTACCCTCCTCTTACAGCTCGACTCTCGACTCTACCCGCCTCTCACAGCTCGACTCTAAAATATACCCTCCTCTCACAGCTCCACTCTCGACTCTACCCACCTCTCACAGCTCGACTCTACCCGCCTCTTACAGCTCGATTCTCGACTCTATCCGCCTCTCACAACCCGACTCTTGACTTCACCGCCTCTCACAGCTCGACTCTCGACTCTACCCTCCTCTCACAGCTCGACTCTCGACTCTACCCTCCTCTCACAGCTCCACTCTCGACTCCACCGCCTCTCACAGCTCGACTCTCAGCTCTACCCTCCTCTCACAACTCGACTCTACCCGCCTCTCACAGCTCGACTCTCGACTCTACCCTCCTCTCACAGCTCGACTCTACCCGCCTCGCACAGCTCGACTCTCGACTCTACCATCCTCTCACAGCTTGACTCTCGACTCCACCGCCTCTCACAGCTCCACTCTCAACTCTACCCTCCTCTCACAACTCGACTCTACCTGCCTCTCACAGTTCGACTCTCGACTCTACCCTCCTCTCACATCTCGACTCTACCCGCCTCTAACAGCTCGACTCTCAACTCTACCACCCTCTCACAACTTGACTCTACCCGCCTCTCACAGCTCCACTCTCGACTCCACCCTCCTCTCACAGCTCGACTCTACCCGCCTCTCACAGCTCGATTCTCGACTCTAGCAGCCTCTCACAGCTCGACTCTACCCGCCTCTCACAGCTCGACTCTCGACTCTACCCTCCTCTCACAGCTCCACTCTCGACTCTACCTGCCTCTCAAAGCTCGACTCTCGAATCTACCCTCTTCTCACAGCTCGACTCTCGACTCTACCCTCCTCTCACAGCTCGACTCTATCCACCTCTCACAGCTCGAATCTCCCCGCCTCTCACAGCTCGACTCTCAAATCTACCCTCCTCTCACAGCTCCACTCTCGACTCTACCGTCCTCTCACAGCTTGACTCTATCCGCCTCTCGGAGCTAGATTCTCGACTCTACCCGCCTCTCACAGCTCGACTCTACCCGCCTCTCACAGCTCGACTCTCGACTCTACCCTCCTCTCACAGCTCGACTCTCGACTCTACCCGCCTTTCACAGCTAAACTCTCGACTCTACCCGACTCTTGACTCTACCCTTCTCTCACAGCTCGACTCTCGACTCTACCCGCCTCTCATAGCTCGACTCTCGACTCTACATGCCTCTCAGAGCTCGACTCTCGACTCTACCCGCCTCTCACAGCTCGACTCTCGACTCTACGCGCCTCTCATAGCTCGATTCTCGACTCTACCCGCCTCTCATAGCTCGATTCTCGACTCTACCCACCTCTCACAGCTCCCTTCTCGACTTCACCGCCTCTCAAAGCTCGACTCTCGACTCTACCCGCCTCTCACAGCTCGACTCTCGACTCTACCCTCCTCTCGCAGCTTGACTCTACCCACCTCTCACAGCTCGACTCTACCCGCCTCTCACTGCTCGACTATACCCGCCTCTCACAGCTCGACTCTTGACTCCACCGCCTCTCACAGCTCGACTCTCGACTCTACCAGCCTCTCACAGCTCGACTCTACCCTCCTCTCACAGCTCGACTTTACTCTACCTGCCTCTCACAGCTCCACTCTCGACTTCACCGCCTCTTACAGCTCCACTCTCGACTCTACCCTCCTCTCACTGCTCGACTCTACCCGCCTCTCACAGCTCGATTCTCGATTCTACCCGCCTCTCCCAGCTCGACTCTCGACTCTACCCGCCTCTCATAGCTCGACTCTCGACTCTACCCTCCTCTGACAGCTCGAGTCTCGACTCTACCCTCCTCTGACAGCTTTACTCTACCTGCCTCTCACAGCTCGACTCTCGACCCTACCCTCCTCTCACAGCTCGACTCTCGACTCTACCCTCCTCTCACAGCTCCACTCTCGACTCCACCGCCTCTCACAGCTCGACTCTCAACTCTACCCTCCTCTCACAACTCGACTCTACCCGCCTCTCACAGCTCGACTCTCTACTCTACCCTCCTCTCACAGCTCGACTCTACCCGCCTCTCACAGCTCGACTCTCGACTCTACCATCCTCTCACAGCTTGACTCTCGACTCCACCGCCTCTCACAGCTCGACTCTCGACTCTACCTGCCTCTCACAGTTCGACTCTCGACTCTACCCTCCTCTCACATCTCGACTCTACCCGCCTCTCACAGCTCCACTCTCGACTCTACCCTCCTCTAACAGCTCGACTCTACCCGCCTCTCACAGCTCGATTCTCGACTCTACCCGCTTCTCACAGCTCGACTCTACCCGCCTCTCACAGCTCGACTCTACCCTCCTCTCACAGCTCGACTCTCGACTCTACCTGCCTCTCACAGCTCGACTCTCGAATCTACCCTCTTCTCACAGCTCGACTCTAGACTCTACCCTCCTCTCACAACTCGACTCTCGACTCTACCCTCCTCTCACAGCTCCACTCTACCCTCCTCTTACAGCTCTACTCTCGACTCTACCCGCCTCTCACAACTCGACTCTCAAATCTACCCTCCTCTCACAGCTCGATTCTCGACTCTACCCTCCTCTCACAGCTCCACTCTCGACTCACCCGCCTCTCACAGTTCGACTCTCGACTCTACCCTCCTCTCACAGCTCTACTCTACCCTCCTCTTACAGCTCGACTCTCGACTCTACCCGCCTCTCACAGCTCGACTCTCAAATATACCCTCCTCTCACAGCTCCACTCTCGACTCTACCCACCTCTCACAGCTCGACTCTACCCGCCTCTTACAGCTCGATTCTCGACTCTATCCGCCTCTCACAACCCGACTCTTGACTTCACCGCCTCTCACAGCTCGACTCTCGACTCTACCCTCCTCTCACAGCTCGACTCTCGACTCTACCCTCCTCTCACAGCTCCACTCTTGACTCCACCGCCTCTCATAGCTCGACTCTCAACTCTACCCTCCTCTCACAACTCGACTCTACCCGCCTCTCACAGCTCGAATCTCGACTCTACCCTCCTCTCACAGCTCGACTCTACCCGCCTCTCACAGCTCGACTCTCGACTCTACCATCCTCTCACAGCTTGACTCTCGACTCCACCGCCTCTCACAGCTCGACTCTCAACTCTACCCTCCTCTCACAACTCGACTCTACCTGCCTCTCACAGTTCGACTCTCGACTCTACCCTCCTCTCACATCTCGACTCTACCCGCCTCAAACAGCTCGACTCTCAACTCTACCATCCTCTCACAACTTGACTCTACCCGCCTCTCACAGCTCCACTCTCAACTCTACCCTCCTCTCACAGCTCGACTCTACCCGCCTCTCACAGCTCGATTTTCGACTCTAGCAGCCTCTCACAGCTCGACTCTACCCGCCTCTCACAGCTCGACTCTCGACTCTACCCTCCTCTCACAGCTCGACTCTCGACTCTACCTGCCTCTCAAAGCTCGACTCTCGAATCTACCCTCTTCTCACAGCTCGACTCTCGACTCTACCCTCCTCTCACAGCTCGACTCTCGACTCTATCCTCCTCTCACAGCTCGAATCTCCCCGCCTCTCACAGCTCGACTCTCAAATCTACCCTCCTCTCACAGCTCCACTCTCAACTCTACCCTCCTCTCACAGCTTGACTCTATCCGCCTCTCACAGCTAGATTCTCGACTCTACCCGCCTCTCACAGCTCGACTCTACCCGCCTCTCACAGCTTGACTCTCGACTCTACCCTCCTCTCACAGCTCGACTCTCGACTCTACCCGACTTTTGACTCTACCCTTCTCTCACAGCTCGACTCTCGACTCTACCCGGCTCTCATAGCTCGACTCTCGACTCTACATGCCTCTCACAGCTCGACTCTCGACTCTACCCGCCTCTCACAGCTCGACTCTCGACTCTACGTGCCTCTCATAGCTCGATTCTCGACTCTACCCGCCTCTCATAGCTCGATTCTCGACTCTACCCACCTCTCACAGCTCCCTTCTCGACTTCACCGCCTCTGAAAGCTCGACTCTCGACTCTACCTGCCTCTCACAGCTCGACTCTCGACTCTACCCTCCTCTCGCAGCTTGACTCTACCCACTTCTCACAGCTCGACTCTACCCGCCTCTCACTGCTCGACTATACCCGCCTCTCACAGCTCGACTCTTGACTCCACCGCCTCTCACAGCTCGACTCTCGACTCTACCAGCCTCTCACAGCTCGACTCTACCCTCCTCTCACAGCTCGACTTTACTCTACCTGCCTCTCACAGCTCCACTCTCGACTTCACCGCCTCTCACAGCTCCACTCTCGACTCTACCCTCCTCTCACTGCTCGACTCTACCCGCCTCTCACAGCTCGATTCTCGATTCTACCCGCCTCTCCCAGCTCGACTCTCGACTCTACCCGCCTCTCATAGCTCGACTCTCAACTCTACCCTCCTCTCACAGCTCGACTTTACTCTACCTGCCTCTCACAGCTCCACTCTCGACTTCACTGCCTCTCACAGCTCCACTCTCGACTCTACCCTCCTCTCACTGCTCGACTCTACCCGCCTCTCACAGCTCGATTCTCGATTCTACCCGCCTCTCCCAGCTCGACTCTCGACTCTACCCGCCTCTCATAGCTCGACTCTCGACTCTACCCTCCTCTCACAGCTCGACTCTACCCTCCTCTCACAGCTCGACTCTCGACTCTACCCGACTTTCACAGCTCGTCTCTCAAATCTACCCTCCTCTCACAGCTTCACTCTCGACTCTACCCTCCTCTCACTGCTCGACTCTACCCTTATCTCAAAGCTCGACTCTCGACTACACCGCCTCTCACAGCTCGACTCTCGACTCTACCCGCCTCTCACAGCTCCACTCTCGACTCTACCCTCCTCTCACAGCTCGACTCTACCCTTCTCTCACAGCTTGACTCTTGACTCTACCCGCCTCTCACAGCTCGACTCTACCCGCCTCTCACAGCTTGACTCTCGACTCTACCCTCCTCTCACAGCTCGACTCTCGACTCTACCCTCCTCTCACAGCTCTACTCTACCCTCCTCTTACAGCTGGACTCTCGACTCTACCCGCCTCTCACAGCTCGACTCTCAAATATACCCTCCTCTCACAGCTCGACTTTACTCTACCTGCCTCTCACAGCTCCACTCTCGACTTCACCGCCTCTCACAGCTCCACTCTCGACTCTACCCTCCTCTCACTGCTCGACTCTACCCGCCTCTCACAGCTCGATTCTCGATTCTACCCGCCTCTCCCAGCTCGACTTTCGACTCTACCCGCCTCTCATAGCTCGACTCTCGACTCTACCCTCCTCTCACAGCTCGACTCTACCCTCCTCTCACAGCTCGACTCTCGACTCTACCCGCCTTTCACAGCTCGTCTCTCAAATCTACCCTCCTCTCACAGCTCCACTCTCGACTCTACCCTCCTCTCACAGCTCGACTCTACCCTTCTCTCAAAGCTCGACTCTCGACTACACCGCCTCTCACAGCTCGACTCTCGACTCTACCCGCCTCTCACAGCTCCACTCTCGACTCTACCCTCCTCTCACAGCTCGACTCTACCCTTCTCTCAAAGCTCGACTCTCGACTCCACCGCCTCACAGCTCGACTCTCGACTCTACCCGCCTCTCACAGCTTGACTCTCGACTCTACCCTCCTCTCACACATTTTCTCTACCCGCCTCTCACAGCTCGACTCTTGACTCTACCCTCCTCTCACAGCTCGACTCTACCCGCCTCTCACAGCTCGACTCTCGACTCTACCCTCCTCTCACAGCTCGACTCTACCCTCCTCTCAACAGCTCTACTCTCGACTCTACCCGCCTCTCACAGCTCAACTCTCGACTCTACCCGACTCTTGACTCTACCCGCCTCTCACAGCTCGACTCTCGACTGTACCCGCCTCTCATAGCTCGACTCTCGACTCTACACGCCTCTCACAGCTCGACTCTCAACTCTACCCGCCTCTCACAGCTCGACTCTCGACTCTACCCACCTCTCACAGCTCCATTTTCGACTTCAACGCCTCTCACAGCTCGACTCTCGACTCTACCCGCCTCTCACAGCTCGACTCTCGACTCTACCCTCCTCTGACAGCTCGACTATACCCGCCTCTCACAGCTCGACTCTTGACTCCACCACCTCTCACAGCTCGACTCTCGACTCTACCCGCCTCTCACAGCTTGACTCTCGACTCTACCCACCTCTCACAGCTCCACTCTCGACTTCACGCCTCTCACAGCTCCACTCTACCCTCCTCTCACAGCTCGACTCTCGATATACCCTCCTCTCACAGCTCGACTCTACCCTCCTCTCACAGCTCGACTCTCGATATACCCTCCTCTCACAGCTCGACTCTACCCGCCTCTCACAGCTCGACTCTCGACTCTACCCAGAGTTATCTGATATTTAATAGTGTTCTCAGAACTACAGCACAAAAACATTATTATACATCAATCATGGAGTATTTGTTCTCAAGCGTTTCATTTGTCAAACACTTTTTAAATGGTACTACTTGTTTCAGAACGTTTAGAAAACAGTCAGAAATAATGTTTTCATACCTTAATGGGAACATTATCAAAACGTTCTTAGAATGCACGTAAGGCTGCACTCGCTTCTGGTTATTTCTCAGATTTTGGATGAGTGAGATGAGTATCTGAAGCTTGTGTAAAGGCTCCGTCCTTTAGTGAACGGAGGCGGAGCAACAGCTCATTTTCATTTAAAGGGACACACAAAAACCAGCCTGTTTTTGCTCACACTCAAATAGGGGCAAATTTGACAAGCTATAATAAATTATCTGGGGGTATTGTGAGCTGAAATTTCACAAACACATTCTGGGGACACCATAGATTTATTTTACATCTTGTGAAAAGGGGCATAAAATTTCACCTTTAAGACATACATTCAAGTCAGAAATATATTTTACAATCACTGAATCAACCAAAATACGTGGTCTCTAACCCATCGGATCCAATGCATAACTCAAAGTCTGTCTCATACAAGTTCAAACTCTCGTAATTGTCACGGCGTGTTCTAGTCAAGATGCACATACAGCATTGCTGCCTCTTAACTAGTGGACCTGAATCACATGACAGATGCCTTTTTTCCGCTGTAAAACTGAAGTTCAGAATATCACTTTAGTTGAATTGGACAGTCATCACTGTCCTCTATGGCTGAGGGAGTACGTCTCGAAAATAGGATCGCCAGTTTTTTCTTTCAGTTAGATTTACTTGCCAGTATCCATTTCCTTTCATAATTTGAGTCATAGTCAAACAAAATACTCCAAGTTGCTTTTTGCATGAATGTTTATTAGCGAGTTCAGTCACAGCAGGGCGGCTCAATGAACAGATGAGACACGCGTGTACATGTCAGGAAACTCAGACAGAAGTTGCAGATGTCTGTTTGTGTTTGTGACAGGATGGTTCAGCAGTTCTCGGTGGACTTCGAGAAGCGCATCGAAGGCTCTGGTGATCAGGTGGACACTGTTGAGCTGTCGGGTGGAGCCAAGATCAACCGCATCTTCCACGAGCGATTCCCCTTTGAGCTTGTCAAGGCAGGTGTCAGCCCACGCACTCTACACATTACGATTTCACATTTTCTTACTTCTTCATCCAAAGTTTTCTTGTGTTTATGATGCAGATGGAGTGCGATGAGAAGGAAATGCGTCGTGAAATCAGCTACGCCATCAAGAACATTCATGGCATCAGGTGAGAGTTTGTTTTATACGTTCATATGTTGATTGAGAGTGTTGAGATCAAGTATGCATGACCTGTCACAAATCCTCTTTAGTTCCTCACTTTTATTGTAGATACATGGACTTTATTATCAGATGTGTATTATAAACGAGGCCTCTGGTGTTTTTAGCAGTGCTGAGGGAACTTGAACATAATTGTGTTTGTTTGTGACGCAGGACGGGTTTGTTCACTCCAGACATGGCCTTTGAAGCGATTGTGAAGAAGCAGATTGTGAAGATAAAGCAGCCGTGTATTAAGTGTATTGACCTGGTGGTTCAGGAGCTGATCAACACAGTCCGTCAGTGCTCCAGTAAGGTAAACAAGTCACGGCTGCTACTGAATATAACACATCTGTACCGCTGTACTGAACAATCAGCATCCAAGACCAGAACTATCCTGAACTGTGACTGATATAGAAGAAGCTCTAGTATATACAGCAGCCAGAAAGAGGATGTGTTCACTCGTGTTGCTGTTTACATGCCATCCAATGGGTGAAGTCTGTGTATCTCAAATGCTGCTCTCAGAAATAACCTCACTTTTCTTCATCATTCTTCATTGTTCATATCGCTCAGTGAGGAACCGCCAGTGTAGTTCAACACATTTAAGTAATAAGCTGAAATCTTTATTTGCCCACCCCCATGTCACTAAAATGTTCTTCCATGGGACACAAAAATGGAAATTGTGAAGCAGCTTGACTGGAAGAAAGCCACTCGTTCACCAGAAGAGACAGGAGTGAAAGGAAAAAACAATGAGGGCTGTAAATTGTCTTGCTGAAGCAAACTAGTCCACTTTTGGCCTCCTGGAATTTCCCAAATCTGTTGATATTTGCATGGCGACTACACCAAGACTCTCAGACCCAAATTCTTTAGAAAACTGAGAACAATATCCCAGTGTTACGTAGCCAGCCGGTCTGAGTGGACTGCCGCCAACCGGTTGTGTAGAATTCAACATGCGGATGCCCTGGGGCCTCAGACGGGCTTGTGCTGCGTCATGCACTTTGTGAAAGAATCTGAAAGCTTAAATGGAAAGATTGCCTTGCCCCTAAAGGCCAATGTTATAATTTGCATGTCCCCCTGCACAATCTGAATATGAAAATATGCCTCCTTCAGGCGTCTATCTGATCTGTCGTCAGAATTCAGAGAAACCATTTCATAATAGTGAAAATCAACCGTCTCACGTCCAAAATTGTGTGCAACTCGCTGTCTTTCTTAGGTACAAAAAAATCAAACCATCATGGGGAGATCTCCACTGGACACAAGTGGATGATGTTGCAAAATGAATACCATGCTTTATCATCCAAATGATCCATTTGGGAACAACTGGCAGGATCATCTCCGACACAATATGATTTGAAGTGCAGTGATTTTGAGAGACCCCAAAGCTGGTTTATTCTGGTTAGGGCTGTAATAGTGCTAGTCTAGCTGGTGAACCAGCATAGTTATGTTGTTCTGAAGAAAAACAGAGCTGGTGTAGCTGGTCCACAGGCTCTCCCACTTCCCATGCTGGGACCAGCTTATAAACATGCCGATGAACAGCAACACTGGATTTTTCAGCAGGGATTGCTGCAGCACAGGGAGAATGGGAGGCTGAACTCACTCTACATAACCCAAGAGTGGGGGATCCTTTGACTTTAAACTGTGACCCAAGAGTGTGGAATAGGGGACAGTGTGTGAACTGAACAGCCTGACTAATGAGAGGACAGAATATAGTGCTTGGGACTGTGTTTAGTGCAGGGGTTTCTAACCCTGTTCCTGAAGATCTGCTGACTCCTTTTCCAAACCTGCTCCACAAGACAAGTCGTTGTCAAGTCAAGAAATGCTGTTGTTTTCAAGTCACCCGAATACCTTGGTTAGCTGGTTCAGGTGTGATATTCATGTTGATCTTCACCTGTATTAAAGCGAAGGCACAAATGTCATCCTAAGTCAACTAAATTCTAGCACAACATGGGTATTCCAGATCAATCATGTCACCTTCAATTCGTTTTTTACTCTAAATTTGCTCTCCAGTGTGCTCATATTCTTAGTCTCGTCTGACCTCGATCGACTGAACAGAAGAAATGGACCAGAGAAGATTCCCACCTCAAAGAATAGGGAGCCTCATAGCCATACCCAGGGGTTAAAGTGGGCCGGAACGCTCCGGAACTGCGTTCCGGCACCTCAGATAAATTAATAAATAAATAGATTAATTAATCTATGGGCCGACCGACCGAGCAACCTCTCTTCCTCCCCGCTGAACGCAAGCAATTACAAATGCGTGAAATTCACTCATGGTGGTCGAGCGGTTAAATTAGTTTTAGGTTCGATATTTCGCCGGACATTTGTTTTCCCTTGTCACTGTTCTATAGGGTCGGCAGTCTTACAAAGATATCAATAGCAGGATTAGTTTTATCATCGGTTAATCATTATGTAACCATTGTATATCAACATTAAATATTTGTTCAAAATCACCTACGTGCATTAATGCTGCATATATATATACCTGAGAATGCTTTGACGCATTTTCACAGCACATGACGAGGGAACGTCTGCCAATTAGACCATCTGCATTAAATGTAGCCTATAATTTGTATTATTTAAATTTACTTTTCAAATTCCAAAGGTTGTAGAAGGTTCCTATTGGCAATACTGACCTGGTGGCCTTGAGTAAATGAACTTATCTAAGAAAATTATTCATAAAACATATACATAGCTGTTGCCCCCTATGTTTACTTTCTTCAATAACAGACGAAAATGAAAAGACAATCAGTCAAAGTTCAGCTTTAGGAGGGGAAGAAATAGGGCAGGATCAGGAGACTGAGAGAAAAAGAAAGATGGAGATGAGGAGAGAGCAGGTGTAGACAAATAATTTAATGCCCACTGACATGGTTTTAAAGCTATTTATTATCCATTTTTTGGCCTTCAAAGTCTTAAATTGCACATATGTAGGTCAGAGAAATAAAAATTAAAAAAATTCTACCGTGCCAGGGCTCAATTTTGTCCCAGTGTTCAGAAATGTTATTATAGTATCGTCATCATATCAGTGTAGATGGACCAAAATAAAACCATTAAAATAACAAGTAAATAAGTGATACTTGGTCCCACAGTGACACTCTTGTCCCAAAAACTATTGCAATACCACGATACTGAATATGTTGTCCCACAGTGAGTCATTTTTCCCTGTTGCTCCTTGAGGGTTCCCTCACCTACCAAATCCCACTATAACCACTGGCCTTACCCACCTATTACATCAGCCGTGTTCACCAGCCGGAGCAGCCGTGTTTAACTTTTCCGGAAGCTGTTTCAAACTCCAGAAACAAGCGTCAAATGAACTTCGTTTTGGCCTGATTTTGTTCAAAATTACACCAAACAAGTTCTAGAAGTAAATTGTTCTT
This sequence comes from Meda fulgida, assembly GCA_030578275.1. Lineage (NCBI taxonomy): Eukaryota > Metazoa > Chordata > Actinopteri > Cypriniformes > Leuciscidae > Meda > Meda fulgida. The sequence continues at coordinate 37,556,797 of CM060617.1, read as the reverse complement.
CATATATTGGGGTCTTGATATTATCATCACAGTAGTCTTCTAATCATCATGCACTATATTTCAAGTCATTCAGTAACCTTGCGCAGAGCTAGATCTCCACTGAGTAACGTGTGTTTTTCAAGCTAAGCCATCACACTGGTAACACTGTTGCAGTGTAGTTTAGTAGTATGATATGCAGCCACTAATCATAAAACTATGGGTCAGATTTTTAATATTAAATTTTTTATTTTCTGCATAATCAGCTGGATTCTTTCCCAACCCTGCGAGAGGAAACAGAGCGGATTGTCACAACTCATATCCGTGACAGAGAGAGCAAAGCCAAAGAGCAGGTACGATGTGCCTGGATATCTGTGAACGCTGGGCATATAATGAGATTACAGCTCTGTAATGAGATTACGGCTCTGTACTGTTTGTGTGCATACACTGTATGTGCATCTGTATGTCTGCAGGTTTTGCTGCTTATTGACGTTCAGCTGGCATACATTAACACCAACCACGAGGATTTCATTGGCTTTGCGAAGTATGTACACCACTAGGAAATGTTTGCCTTAGCACATGCTTAGACACGTTCTGATTGTATAAACATACATATTAGATATTTAATGTTTCATCTGTATGTCATATTCACCATTGCTTTTCCTCTCTCTCTATCAGTGCTCAGCAGCGAAGTAACCAAGCAAACAAGAAGAGTTCTGCTGGAAACCAGGTCAGTGAGTCCAAAATGTGCATTTGTGAAGGCCATATACAAAGTTCTGTTATGAAACTCTAGCTGGCGCAGGCTGACAGGTCCTTAACTCATTTTGCTTGTAATCACATCATTCTCTATAGGGCACAGTGGATTGCCTCCTTCTGTGTCAGTAGCCAATGAGCTCTCTACTTAACTTTCAAATACTTGGTCATCATTTGCTGTAGTAGTTTGCTGAAGAAACCCTCCACCTTCCCCAGCTCCACCTGTAGAGATATGTTACTGGTAATGCTATGGGTAAAAAAAAATTCTATATTGTACAGCAGCAGCATTTCTTACTTGCTCACAGCAGCGTGTTGTGTATGTATTGCCAGTAGCAAGTCCTGTACTTGTTCTGCAGCAGCAGCAATAACAGCAGTAGCAGCAGCAACAACAGCGGTAGCAGCAGCAATAACAGCAGCAGCAGCAATAACAGCAGTATCAGCAATAACAGCAGCAGCAGCAGCAGCAGCAATAACAGCAGCAGCAGTAATAACAGTAGCAGCAATAACAGCAGTATCAGAAATAACAGCAGCAGCAGCAGCAGCAGCAATAACAGCAGCAGCAGTAATAACAGTAGCAGCAATAACAGCAGTATCAGCAGCAGTAACAGCAGTAGCAGCAGCAATAACAGCAGTAGCAGCAGCAATAACAGCAGCAGCAGCAATAACACCAGTAGCAGCAATAACAGCAGTATCAGCAGCAGTAACAGCAGTATCAGCAGCAATAA
>CM060617.1:37507843-37550343 GCA_030578275.1 Meda fulgida | reverse complement strand
ACACACACACACACACACACACACACACACACACACACACACACAGAGGGTAGACCTGATGTCTCACACACACACACAGCGTAGACCTGACGTCACAAACACACACACACACACAGAGCGTAGACCTGACGTCTCACACTCACAAACACAGCGTAGACCTGACGTCACACACACACACAGCGTAGACCTGACGTCACACACACACACAGCGTAGACCTGACGTCACAAACACACACACACACACACAGAGCGTAGACCTGACGTCTCACACTCACAAACACAGCGTAGACCTGACGTCACACACAAACACAGCGTAGACCTGACGTCACACACACACAGCGTAGACCTGACGTCACACACACACACACACACAGCGTAGACCTGACATCACACACACACACAGCGTAGACCTGACGTCACAAACACACACACACACAGAGCGTAGACCTGACGTCACACACAAACACAGCGTAGACCTGACGTCATAAACACACACACACACACACACAGAGCGTAGACCTGACGTCAAACACAAACACAGCGTAGACCTGACGTCACACACACACACACACACACACACACACACACACACACACACACAGAGCGTAGACCTGACATCACCCACAAACACAGTGTAGACCTGACGTCACACACACACACAAACACACACAGAGAGCATAGACCTGACGTCTCACACTCACAAACACAGTGTAGACCTGACGTCACACACACACACACACAGCGTAGACCTGACGTCACAAACACACACAGCGTAGACCTGACATCACACACACAAACAGCGTAGACCTGACATCACACACACACACACACACAGCGTAGACCTGACGTCACAAACACACACAGCGTAGACCTGACATCACACACACACACAAACACACACACAGAGCGTAGACCTTACGTCTCACACTCACAAACACAGTGTAGACCTGACGTCACACACACACACACCGTAGACCCGACATCACACACACACACACTCACACACACAGCGTAGACCTGACGTCACACACACACACAGCGTAGACCTGACATCACACACACACACACACACGCACAGCGTAGACCTGATGTCACAAACACACACACACACACACACACACACACACACAGAGCGTAGACCTGACGTCTCACACACACAAATGCAGCGTAGACCTGACGTCACACACACACACACACACAGAGCGTAGACCTGACATCTCACACACACACACACACACACACACACACACACACACACACACAGCGTAGACCTGACGTCACACACACACACACACACACACACACAGAGCGTAGACCTTACGTCACACACACACACACACACAGAGCGTAGACCTGATGTCTCACACACACACACACACACACACACACAGCGTAGACCTGACATCACACACAGCGTAGACCTGACGTCACACACACACACACACAGAGCGTAGACCTGACGTCTCACACACACACACACACACAGCGTAGACCTGACATCACACACACACACACACACACACAGCGTAGACCTGACGTCACACACAGCGTAGACCTGACGTCACACACACACAGCGTAGACCTGACGTCACACACACACACACACACACACACACACACACACACACACACAGAAAGCATAGACCTGACGTCTCACACACACAGCGTAGACCTGACATCACACACACACACAGCGTAGACCTGACGTCACACACACACACACAGCGTAGACCTGATATCACACACACACAGCGTAGACCTGACGTCACACACACACACAGAGCGTAGACCTGATGTCTCACACGCACACACAGCGTAGACCTGACATCACACACACACAGAGAGCGTAGACCTGACGTCTCACACACACACACACACACACACACAGAGCGTAGACCTGATGTCTCACACACACACACACACAGCGTAGACCTGACATCACACACACACACAGAGCGTAGACCTGACGTCACAAACACACACACACACACACACACACACACACACACACACACAGAGCGTAGACCTGACGTCTCACACTCACAAACACAGCGTAGACCTGACGTCACACACACACACACAGCGTAGACCTGACATCACACACACACACAGCGTAGACCTGACGTCACACACACACACAGCGTAGACCTGACATCACACACAAACACAGTGTAGACCTGACGTCACACACACACACACAGAGCGTAGACCTGACATCACACACACACACACACACACACACAGAGCGTAGACCTGACGTCACACACACACACACAGAGCGTAGACCTGATGTCTCACACACACACACACACACAGAGCGTAGACCTGACATCACACACACACACACACACACAGAGCGTAGACCTGACGTCACACACACACACACAGAGCGTAGACCTCATGTCTCACACACACACACACACACACACACACACACAGCGTAGACCTGACATTACACACAAACACAGCGTAGACCTGACATCACACACACACACACACACACACACAAACACACACACAGAGCATAGACCTGACGTCTCACACTCACAAACACAGTGTAGACCTGACGTCACACACACACAAAGCGTAGACCTGACATCACACACAAACACACACACAGCGTAGACCTGACGTCACAAACACACACAGCGTAGACCTGACATCACACACACACACACACACAGCGTAGACCTGACGTCACAAACACACACAGCGTAGACCTGACATCACACACACACACAAACACACACACAGAGCGTAGACCTTACGTCTCACACTCACAAACACAGTGTAGACCTGACATCACACACACACACACTCACACACACAGCGTAGACCTGACGTCACACACACACACAGCGTAGACCTGACATCACACACACACACACACACACGCACAGCGTAGACCTGATGTCACAAACACACACACACACACACACACAGAGCGTAGACCTGACGTCTCACACACACAAATGCAGCGTAGACCTAACGTCACACACACACACACACACACACACACAGAGCGTAGACCTGACATCTCACACACACACACACACACACACACACACAGCGTAGACCTGACGTCACACACACACACACACACACACACACACACACACAGAGCGTAGACCTTACGTCACACACACACACACACACAGAGCGTAGACCTGATGTCTCACACACACACACACACACACACACACACACAGCGTAGACCTGACATCACACACAGCGTAGACCTGACGTCTCACACACACACACACACACAGCGTAGACCTGACATCACACACACACACACACACACACAGCGTAGACCTGACGTCACACACAGCGTAGACCTGACGTCACACACACACAGCGTAGACCTGACGTCACACACACACACACACACACACACACACACACACACACACATAGAGAGCATAGACCTGACGTCTCACACACACAGCGTAGACCTGACATCACACACACACACAGCGTAGACCTGACATCACACACACACAGCGTAGACCTGACGTCACACACACACACACAGCGTAGACCTGATATCACACACACACAGCGTAGACCTGACGTCACACACACACACAGAGCGTAGACCTGATGTCTCACACGCACACACAGCGTAGACCTGACATCACACACACACAGAGAGCGTAGACCTGACATCACACACACACAGAGAGCGTAGACCTGACGTCTCACACACACACACACACACACACACAGAGCGTAGACCTGATGTCTCACACACACACACACACACAGCGTAGACCTGACATCACACACACACACAGAGCGTAGACCTGACGTCACAAACACACACACACACACACACACAGAGCGTAGACCTGACGTCTCACACTCACAAACACAGCGTAGACCTGACGTCACACACACACACACAGCGTAGACCTGACATCACACACACACACACACACACACACACACACAGAGCGTAGACCTGACGTCACACACACACACACAGAGCGTAGACCTGATGTCTCACACACACACACACAGAGCGTAGACCTGACATCACACACACACACACACACACACACACAGAGCGTAGACCTGACGTCACACACACACACACAGAGCGTAGACCTCATGTCTCACACACACACACACACACACACACACACAGCGTAGACCTGACATCACACACGCGCACAGCGTAGACCTGACATCACACACACACACAGCGTAGACCTGACATCACACACACGCACAGCGTAGACCTGACGTCACACACACACACACACACACAGAGCGTAGACCTGACATCACACACACACACAGCGTAGACCTGACATCACACACACACACAGCGTAGACCTGACATCACACACACACACACACACACACACACAGCGTAGACCTGACATTACACACACACATACACACACAGCGTAGACCTGACGTCACACACACACAGCGTAGACCTGACATCACACACACACACAGCGTAGACCTGACATCACACACACACATACACACACAGCTTAGACCTGACGTCACACACACACAGCGTAGACCTGACGTCACACACACACACAGCATAGACCTGCTTCAGCTTTAGTGTGGTAAAGTTGGTGATTGTTGCAGTGATGAGAGGTAAGCAAGGGGACAGGACGATCCTGTAATATCCATGTGTGGGTCAAGGTTAAAGCTACACTGTGAAATAGTTTAAGTAGATTTTTAGCAAAAAACACTTCGTTCTTTCAAAATTATATGTTCTCATTAATGTGTAATCACTTCAACCAACTAATTAAGTATTTCCATAAGTGTATAATCTGCCATTTAGAATACATGTGAGCGAGCCGCTCGAATGGCGGAAGCCATGTTGCGCATCCATCTTGAAAATACATGAGCCAAAGAGGGACATACCTGGAAATTCAAGCTTCGCCTTTCGCGTTTTTACACTCAGTGGCAGCGTGACGAATGCGAGGGGGAGATTACTCGTGACTGCCGGCAGATTTTAAATAATACGCCACCGTAGGAGTTAAAACGCCCTCAGAATGGGAGGGGCTAGAAATTAATATTCAGTTAGTAGTCATATACAATTTCACCACTAGATGGGAGTAAATCCTACACAGTGTAGCTTTAAGGAGCATGTTTCTGTGTGTGTCTCTCTCTTCAGGCCTCGTCTCCTCCAGCTTCTGGCATCATTGTAAGCATCAGGTTCTTGTGTGTAATAATAAATGTACTGGAGGTTAAGAACAGCACAGTTGTAGTTCAGTTCAGCACTGCATGCGTCAGAGAGAACATCTACTGTCGGCCCTCTCACACTCAATTCACAAAGTATTCAGAAAGTCTTGCATTTTTTCACACTGCAGCTTTATTCTGCAATGTTTTCCACGTCTTCACTCAATACCCTTTATGAACAGAGCAAAAACTGAAAGATTGCATTCAGACCCTTTGCTGTGACACTTGAAGTTCAGCTCTGGATAATCTTTGAGAAGTTTCTACACTCTGATTGGAGTAAATTTGTGGCATGATTTGGACAGACACACAACTAGGATACGTTCTAGGAACATTTTGCTAACGTTCCCATTAAGTTATGAAAATGTTATTTCTGAATGTTCAAAACATCCAATGTTTTAAATGTTGTAAAAAGTGTTTTATTGGTTATATGAGCGTTAAAGGAACATTACATTTTATCATTCTTCACACATTATGGGAATGTTACTTTTGAATGTTCTCTTTAACATTTAAACTATGTTAGACAAACATCCAACTGAAACGCATCAGAAAAAAACGCTCCATGAACGATGTGTAAGTAATGTTTTTGTTCTAATGATTTTAAAACGTTATTAAAGACCTGGGCCCGTATTCATAAAAAAATCTTAATGCAAAGAGTAGCTCCTAGTGACAAAATTCTAAGAAAATTTACTCTTAAAATTTAAAAAAAAAATCCTAGTAAAGAAAAAAGTCATTCAGAAAGCATCTTAACATTTAAAAGATGTCTTAAGGTCAAAATTGTTAGGAGTATGGATGAGGACTTTTAAGAGGCGTAAGAGTTTCTTTAGCAGAGGAGAAAACTGCAGGAAGACGAAGAGGGAGAAGAGATGTGTTGCAGACAATAGATGACAGTGAGTTAATAAGATGCTATAGATGAGATCGTGCAGGGATCATGTTTGTGACCGATCTTATTAGAGACACGCTAACATCTCAGACACAGCGCAGAAAAGGCCATAACGCCAGAAATGAAAGTAATCACTACATTAAGATATTTGGCAAATGGGAAAGTGCAATAAAGCAGCAGTGATTTGGGTCTGTCACAACCTTCTGTAAGCAGTGATCACACAAATAATTACAGCACTTTCAGAACCTCTTATTGTGTCGCAGTTCATTTAGTTTCCACTGGACATTCCCACCTTGCCGGCTCAAAAAAAACTGCAGTTATGAATAGCAGGCTTCCCTGGTGCGCACAAGCAGGGAATGAACCGTTAATAATGTGCGCTATAAACTCCCACGTCCGCTTCTCGCTCCATGCTGTGACACCCAGCCCGAACTTTCCTTTAATGATGGCCTAGTGTTCATCCACTAACTGGGCTAGCAGTAAACACGGTTCTTCTGACCAGTCGGGCTTTCTCATCTTTCTTGTTTTTTATTCCATGTTTACTACATTAAAACCAACATTCAAACCACCTCTTAAATAGACAGCAATCAGTGTAATTGGAAAGAGTGGAACAATTTTTATATTCTAAGCCAATCAAATACTTTAGGAAATTAACAGCAAGGTAAAAAAAAAGGATTTATATACATAAATATAATGTGTGTGTGTGTGTGTGTGTGTGTGTGTGTGTGTGTGTGTGTGTGTGTGTGTGTGTGTGTGTGTGTGTGTGTGTGTGTGTGTGTGTGTGTGTGTGAGAGAGAGAGAGAGTAAACTCTAAACTTAAAATGGCTCTTTTTTTTTCTTCTTGGACAACCAACCAATCACAGTCTTCAAAAGATTGTGTCATACATAGCAGGGGGGTCAGCCCCGCCTCCTCACTGAGAGGAGAGTTTTTGTCTTTTCCTTACTCAGAGTTGCTCTCAGATCGTTCCCGAATCGCTCTTAAGCTAAGACTCCTACGTAAAAGTTTTTAAGCTAAATTAAGAGTTTTCTGAGAGGATTCTTAGAATCTTTATGAATACGGGCCCAGATAACTTTGAACAAACATTCTTTTAAAGTTACTGGAAGAAAGTTTGTTCATAACTTAGAGAGAACGTTCCATGTTGGCTGGATAAGAGCTAAACAACCATATCAGAGAAACCATCAAGGCAAGAGGTCAGAGGAATGGCCTGAAGGTCTCAGAGACTGTGGATGATGTCGAGGCACAGATCAGGGGAAAAACACTTCATCTGCATTAAAGGTTTACAAGAGACTCCTAATGGAAGACTCTTCCTAGAGCCAGACATCCAGCCGAACCGAGCGATCGGGATAAAGAAGCTGATGTCTCTCCATGTGTGGAGAACCTGACAGAGGGAGAAATTAACACATGACACCTCAGCTCCAGACATCATGTCCGCTCATCACCTGCACAGTACCATTGGAGAGATAAACATGGCCAAACACAGATATCTGAGGGGGTTTCTCAGATAAACATGGCCAAACACAGAGATCTGAGGGGGATTTCTCAGATAAACATGGCCAAACACAGAGATATGAGGGGGTGTTTTCTCAGATAAACATGGCCAAACACAGAGATCTGAGGGGGTTTCTCAGATAAACATGGCCAAACACAGAGATCTGAGGGGGTTTCTCAGATAAACATGGCCAAACACAGAGATCTGAGGGGGTTTCTCAGATAAACATGGCCAAACACAGAGATCTGAGGGCGTGTTTTCTCAGATAAACATGGCCAAACACAGAGATCTGAGGGGGTTTCTCAGATAAACATGGCCAAACACAGAGATCTGAGGGCGTGTTTTCTCAGATAAACATGGCCAAACACAGAGATCTGAGGGGGTTTCTCAGATAAACATGGCCAAACACAGAGATCTGAGGGCGTGTTTTCTCAGATAAACATGGCCAAACACAGAGATCTGAGGGGGTTTCTCAGATAAACATGGCCAAACACAGAGATCTGAGGGGGTTTCTCAGATAAACATGGCCAAACACAGAGATCTGAGGGGGATTCTCAGATAAACATGGCCAAACACAGAGATCTGAGGGGGTGTTTTCTCAGATAAACATGGCCAAACACAGAGATCTGAGGGGGTTTCTCAGATAAACATGGCCAAACACAGAGATCTGAGGGCGTGTTTTCTCAGATAAACATGGCCAAACACAGAGATCTGAGGGGGTTTCTCAGATAAACATGGCCAAACACAGAGATCTGAGGGGGTGGTTTCTCAGATAAACATGGCCAAACACAGATGTTCTTACTGAAACCTGCTCCAGAACCCCCTACAGGTTTGAAGGTACAGCCGAGACACACAATATTGTCTTAATCAAACATCTGTGGAGAGATCTGGAAATCACGGTCATCCAACTGGACAGAGCCTGGAAGAAGGGAAGAAAACCAGCAGATGTTCAAAGCATGTGGCGTCAAACCCAAGAAGATTGAGGCTGGACTCGCTACCAATGGTGCTACAGCTAAGGGTCTGAATACTTATGCAATGAAATTTGTTGTTTCTTTAATAGATTTGGTCATTATGTGAGTGTAGATGGATGGGAATGTGAAGGGCTCTTCACTTCCTGAACGCACCATACTGTAATGTGTGGAGTTGAGCACAGAGCACTGCACTCGCTCACGTTCACTGACGTCTCGTGTGTCTCGTGTCTCAGAGACAAGAGTTCAACACTTCAGACGCATGCTTGAGACTTCATTACAATCACTTTACTCAGACTCTGCTGAAAATAGGTAATGAAAGTGATATATCGGTCAGCTGTAATCCTGGATGCTGTTTAGCCGATATTGCATTCTAGTTGATTCCTCTATATAGTAACTGCTTTAGCTCTTTAATTCAATCACTGCACATCTGCCAGAGCTGGTCAGTATTGTGTTTCAAACATTCTTGTTAGAATATGAATGCTTTCTGTAGTAACACATTACACCAGTAGGTGGAGACAAGTGACTGTGTGTCTTTAAATCCTCAGTTCAGCGGGAATGAGACACGAGACTGTCGGCCCCTGTTCTCTCATGTAGTGCACTAGGTCTCTATTTCTACAATACTAACAGCTTGTGCAGTTTATTATTTCTTGTCACAGACAAGTATTTTACACACGCCTCACCTTGTTGATCTCTCCCATCGATCACAGACTTTACTCATCCACACTTTGCATTGATCAGTGTCGTATGTGTGTTGATCATTGTTGTGTTTCTGCATGTAGCCGAGTTTGTGATGTGACGCGTCTTGTTTCCTCCGTCAGGTCATCCGTAAGGGCTGGTTGACCATCAATAACATCAGCATCATGAAGGGCGGAGCGAAGGAGTACTGGTTTGTGCTGACCGCCGAGAGCCTGTCCTGGTTCAAAGATGACGAGGTGAGCGCTTTTGTCCTGATGAGGGACATTCAACCATATCCTCTTATGCATCACGAGCTGATGTGAAAAAGTAGACCTGCACACACTCAACAGTCAGATCTTCTCCATTTATGTGTGCTCATTAAAGCTGTTTGTCATTTCCACCAAACAGAACTGCTAAATAATCACTGGCTTCCCATTCCCAATCAGCCATTGGCCAGACAAACATATAACCCCGTCCCCAAACCCACGCCATTGGTCGAGTCAGTGTTGAGACAGTTACACATTTGCAGATAAATAATTTCACAAATAATTCTGTTTTTAAATAATAAATATTCTCCTTCCAACTTTCTTTTTTTCCCCCATTTACCTGCATTTCTCTCCCAACTTGGCATTATATAGTCAGATTTCACAGCTGTTCTTTCATTCCCGGAAGCTGTTGCAGTAGTTATTTGAGTTTATAAAGAGAGTGTGATGACACGATGAGTGAGTTTGCAGTGCAGTATCAAATGCTGCTGATCCCACAGGAGAAGGAGAAGAAGTATATGCTGCCCCTGGACAATCTGAAGGTCAGAGACGTGGAGAAGAGCTTCATGTCCAGCAAGCACATGTTTTCCATCTTCAACACAGAGCAGCGGTAAATGGACTGATTTCTCTTTCATTTTTATTTTTTTTGGTCTAATAGACATTTTAGCATGGTCAGAGCTGTTTGACATGAACTAATTTCATGTCATCAGTTCTCAAAGACCACAGCAGATTTTCATCAGCAAGAGTCAGACTTTAGGGACTTAACCCTTTAGGCGCCAAAGGTTTTTTCCTAAAACGTTCGATTTTGACATCTTAATTTCAAAAGGCTATATCTTAAAAGTGATAAAAGATAGAGAATTTCTGTAAATTAGAGAAATATTAAGGATGACCCAAAGTTTATGTAGGGATTCAATTTCCCCATCTCATTTGCATATTATGACGACATATGGTGGCGGCAATCTTGGATTATAGAATTTTCATGAAAAGTCACATTTAAATGATAAAATGCAGCACTTCTTTCCCCCCAAAATGTCCATTACCTTCTGTATGCTATATTGCACAATGCTGAATGCTCAGGTATATAGTAAGTGGTAAACAAACTGTGTAAATCATTACTAATAAATGGTAGAAACAAACCGAATGCATGTAGTGGTTGGCCTTTTGCTGTAGAGATTTTCCATTTACTAAATACAGTAGGCACTCTGATTCCATGTATGGGGCACATATATATTATTCATATGGCATACAAACACAAGTAGACAAGACCTGTTTAGTTCAAATGCTCACTGGCCACGGCAAGGCACAGATCATGAGTGAGATGATACGAGCAGCGCGGCCAGATCTACCTTGCGCGCGCGCCGAGTGTGCACAGCTCGGACTACTACCATTGTCATTGCAACTCCCCACCCTGCCTCCACGTTGCCTCCTAACTAATACTTCAAACTCGTCTAATATACCCAGTGGCATTAGATAAAGTCTCCACCACAATACTGTCGCCGCGATTGCGGAAAGGCTCTGATAAAATGGCTCACTCACACACTAGCTCCGCTTTTGATCGCACTGATTCAATGCGCTCTAACTCGAACATTTTGTATAGAAGGATGACGTTTTTTTGATTCGGGGATGAAGTATGAAATGTCTGCCATCCAGTGGAGGGGAGGTCAAACGAAATTTGACACCCAATTTGACAAAATCGGACGTTTTATTCAGTGCCGCATCTGGTCGAGTAAACTCGACAGTGGCGCCTAGAGGGTTAAGACTGTGTAAGCTGTGAGGATTTAACAGATTATTTTTTTTAAGTTTAATAATCATTCCAATTCAATGAGAATAGGCAAGTATAAATAGCAACAATAACGACACAATATATAACGAACAATATCATTGGAATCACTTTGACGATTATTTTTTCCAGCTGATGAATAGCTGCGTTTCCATTCAAATTTGCGAATTGACCAAATGTGCAAAGTTGGAATATCACATAAAATGTTTATTTTCATCCAGTGAGTCGACGAGAATAAAATTGGCACTTCCTGATAAACAGTCGCTAAATATCACAAAGAAAAGAAGGAGAAGCCACTGTATATAAAAATATGTAATAGATGACTTGACTTGAAACGCAATAAATGCAGTCATGTTAGCTTGCGTTCTAGGCGGATGCTGGTGTGTAGTCTGTTGGTTGGTAAAAATGTATCTGACTCAATTCAGCACATTCGTTTTTTATGCGCATTTTTACAAATTATGTGCAGCTTGGATTTTCCATCCAGTGTTTTTTATGCAAAATTCTGAAATACACATAAAAAAATATCCGGATGGAAATATAGCTAATGATAAAAATATTGACAGCCAATCAAAATCAATCCTGCTTTAAAAAAACTTTGCAGACAACAAAACTGTTATAATAAACAGAACGATATTGTGAGTTTGTGTGGACACTAATGTCATTATACTTATCATTCTTGATATGAACAGACCTTTACTGTAGAATGAACTTCATTCATTCCTTTTTTTTATTTATTTTCTTGGGGGGCCTTTTTCTGCAATTCAGTTTTGACTCAAGGAATTTGGAAATTAGTCTTTTTTTTCCCTTTAATCTTACTTCATGGTTATTATTATGATGATGACACATACACAAAAGCCTGACTGGGTTAATCTTCACAACACAGACCCAGTGAGAGCTTTCATGCTTCAGGCATCTGACTTGAGTTTTTAAATTTTGTCCTAGAGAGTTTCAAGAGGTCCTACAATGCTTTGTTATCTGTGCTGATTTCTGATGTAATTGCAAATGTTTCTTCTTTTGGGATGGCATTTCCTTTGGTGAATGTTGGAAGAGCCTGGCGGAGGTTTTCATTTGAATGACGGCTTGTTTTCCCTCAGGAATGTCTTTAAGGACAGTCGTTTCTTGGAGCTGGCCTGCGACACCCTGGAGGAGGTGGACAGCTGGAGAGCGTCGCTCCTGCGGGCCGGAGTCTATCCGGAGAGGGCCGTGGTGCGTAACATCTCATGTCAGAGACATCAGTACACACTTAATATCACTTACTGAGATACGCCTCAAAATCTGAAGCTTTAACCACCTTCCTCGTCACTTATCTTAACCGTTGGTCACTTTGTGTCCCTTGACTCCTCCTGCCAGGTGGAGAGCGATAGTTCTGGTCAGTCAGAGAACTTCTCCATGGATCCTCAGCTGGAGAGGAAGGTGGAGACCATCCGCAACCTGGTGGACTCCTACATGGCCATCGTCAACAAGTGTATCCGGGACCTCATGCCCAAGAGCATCATGCATCTCATGATCAATAATGTAAGTGGGATGCACCATGAGAGATTTGATTTCTGATTGTTTTGGAACCGATTTTTCAAATGTTTAGTATTTGAACCACCACTGTTAACAAGATCAAATACAAGACACTATATCTGAGAGAGGACAGAAAACTGGGAATGTTGCCTCTGCTACTCAAGAGCATTACTGTATTTACACAATCATTAAAATGCCTTAACTAAAACATTGTGTTCACTATTCACTTTTTTTTCATTGAAGCATCTGATGCTCCAGTGAAGTTAATCAGAAAAAGTTAATTCTTGGAAAGTGCGCTTGATACATTTGCATGTCTGTGCCTCTGCTTGGAATAAGAGCGTAACCTCATAAACCCTGACTGTACTGTATTTACATGATAATATGACCTAATGAACATCATGCTCCTCTTCCTCAGGTGAAAGACTTCATCAATGCAGACCTTCTGGCCCAGCTGTACTCGGCCGGAGACCAGAACGCCCTGATGGATGAGTCTCAGGAGCAGGTCCAGCGGAGGGAAGAGGTGCTGCGCACACACCATGCCCTGAAGGAGGCACTTGCTATCATCGGGGATATCTCCACCTCCACCATCTCCACCCCGCTGCCACCTCCTGTGGACAGCTCCTGGCTGCAGGCCGGGCAGGGCGGCTCTCGGAGGTAACTCGCTCCCAGTCTGATATCCCTCAATCATAGATGAGAAAATGGATCTTATTATGAATCGGCTCTATCAATGCAGTCATTTCTGCAGGGTGGTTCTGGTGTCAGAACCATCTGGCTGGACCAGGTGTCCTTGGACTGCTTAATGCATTAGCTACATATACTGTATTATCCTTGAAAACTTCAATGGGACAAGTGAGGACATAGTGCTGGTGGTCTGTTTTAAGACCACTGCTTACACGTGTGTTGCACGACTCCAGCTGCTCTTGTGAGGGCACTTCAGCTGTGGCTCCACTGCCTTTCATGGAAGTGGATGTGGTAGATGCCAATAAGCCAAACATTGGTATGTTGACTTCAGATCATTCCGTATCCAACTTCTCCACAGCTCATAAAACAGGAAAGAAAATTGAGCTCTTTTCCCCCCAAACACTTTATCTAGTGATTACATGGATGTCATAGGACATTAGGACAGTCACAACACACAAGCTATCAGTGGAGAAGAGACAGAGTGATGAAGCCATTCATAGGTAACATTAGAAGGACCAACCCAGGCAAGAGCTGGAGTGAATACCACCCTAGTTCAAATGGCTTATCATCTCATTTATTACACAGTCTTCCTCAGTCACATTCACAAGAAACCTTTTGAAATTTGAAGTGCTCACAAACTGCCCTCCGTGGACTTTATCTTAAATGTTGTCACATACCACTGCTACCACCTGCAGTTGAATGCTCTGAAAGGACCTTTTTGACAGCAATGTGACGGTCTCTCCTGACTAACATTACATACAACAGAGAGGTAATTTCAAGATCTCAAGTTTCAAGTCTTCTGTTCTTGACCATCCCATCCCAAACTCACAGGCAGAGCTCAGTGGAGACATAGCTGAAGTTAAAGCCCCTCATCACCGCTGCTATAAACACATCAGTGTGTCTGTCTCACAAAAGTGGGAGTCTCCCAGTGTCCTACTAGAGCAAGGGTGTCCAGTCCTGCTTCTGAAGAGACACCGACAGGCACAGTTTAGCTCCAACACGCCGGGCTGCAGGTTTGTAGTGATGCTGAAGGCCTTGATAGGCTGGTGCAGATGTTTAATTGGGGCTGGAGCTACACTCGGCTGAAGGTGGCCCTCCAGGAGAAGGACTGGATATTCCTGTACTACAGCATGTACTGGCTGGTCATCAAACATAACACCAGACATTCTGGAAGACCTGGAAGTGTGGTTGAGCCCAGTAAAGTGACTCAGAAAGTCCTCCTCTCCATGTGAACCTGAGGAGTGAAGTACAGTTCCTGTGATGCTCAGATCAGAGAGCTTGGACAGAAACTGATGACTGTGTAGAAGGCAGCGGACAGGGCTGGTTAGATGATTTGGAGTTAGCTTTAACAATTTTATTGATGGACCATGGAACAAAGCCAGATTTTTATGTGAAAGAAAAGATAGTAAAAAAAACAATTCCCTTGGGAGTTTCGGGAGAGATTGCAGGAGTGTAACCGATAGTACTGTGGGGCTGATTGTAGATCTGAAAATGAACAAGGAGTTCCAGCAATAGCCACATTTGTTCTCCTCCTCCTTAACTGTGAGCATCTCTTGTTCTGTAGGTCTCCTCCGCCCAGTCCCACGGCTCCGCGTAGGATGTCTGCAGGCCAGAGGCCGGCCGGTAGGGGCGCCCCTCTGCCTCCGTCCCGTCCAGGCCCTTTGGGGCCCTTGAATAACAGCGCTGACAGCCCACAAGTTCCCAGTCGGCCCAACAGGGCCCCGCCCAGCATTCCCAGGTGAGACCTGACCCACCTGCCTTACCTTCTGTCTGAATGCAGAATAAGCCCTTAAATGTCCGCTTTTCTCACACAACTCTTTCCTTATCACATTCTTTTCTGTTTCTAATCTTATTAAAACCTTCCTCGTAACTACACAAACAAATGCTAACGTATTGCAAGTGTGCTGTAAATTCGCACATACTTAACTCTTTAGCTGCCAGCATTTTGCAAAAAAAGTTGCCAGCCACCGTCAGAATTTTTTAGCATTTCCACAAGTGTCATGGCCCCCATAATAATATGTTGTATGAATATCTGAGCATCCAATATATCAAAAGAAAGAACAGTTGTATTCTAGCTTCATGCATTCTTTTTTTATTGACACTTAAATGGTAGATAGATAAAAACTTGTCAACAATTGAACAACCTTGAACTATGTTGCTCCATCATGACGGAGAAGACGCTTTACACTAATGACACTTATACACTATATACTTACCTTTTGAATTGTGTTTTGACAAATTTCGATCCGTAACAATGCATGAAATCAAGCATGCATAGCTATGTTTACACCAGTGTTCACATACTTGTCCCTAGACCCTATTTTCATACCCTTGATAGACGCTACGATCATTCACTACACTACAGTTTTTTTTAGAGATTCACTAAATCTATGTGCAATTTCCATGCTAGTGCAACAGTATTAACAGATTGTCTGTCTTTTCTACTTGAAGTACTACTGATACTAATTCTGTCTTTTTGTCTCTTACTCCTCCATCCATTCCAACAACCCTTCCTCAATGCTTCTGCTGTCCCAAACCACCTTCTTTTTCCTCTTCTTCTTCTTCTTCTTCTTCTTCTTCTTCTTCCTCTGCTACCTCTTCCTCTTCCTCTTCTAACTCTTCTTCTTCCTCTTCCTCTTCTTTTTCCTCTTCTTCTTCTTCCTCCTCCTCTTCTACCTCTTCTTCTTCCTCTTTCTCTTCCTCTTCTTTTTCCTCTTCTTCTTCTTCTTCTTCTTCTTCTTCTTCTTCTTCTTCCACCTCTTCTACCCCTTCTTCTTCTTCCTCTTCTACCTCTTCTTACTCTTCTACCTCTTCTTCCTCTTCCTCTTCTTCTTCTTCTTCCTCTTTTTCGTCATCTTCCTCCTCTTCTTATTCTTCCTACTCTTCTTCTTCTTCTTCCTCTTCCTCCTCTTTCTCTTCTTCCTCCTCTTTTTCTTCCTCTTCCTCCTCTTCTTCCTCTTCCCTCTTCTTCTTCTTCTTCCTCCTCTTCTTCCTCTTCCCTCTTCTACCTCTTCTTCTTCCTCTTCCTCTTCTTCTTCTTCCTCCTCTTCTACCTCTTCTTCTTCCTCTTTCTCTTCCTCTTCTTTTTCCTCTTCTTCTTCTTCCTCTTCTTCCTCCTCTTTCTCTTCTTCTTCCTCCTCTTCTTCCTCTTCCCTCTTCTTCTTCATCTTCCTCTTCCTACTCTTCTTCCTCTCCCTCTTCTTCTTCTTCTTCCTCCTCTTCTTCTTCTTCCTCTTCTTCCTCCTTCTCTTCTTCTTCTTCCCCCTCTTCTTCCTCTTCCCTCTTCTTCTTCTTCCTCTTCCTACTCTTCTTCTTCTGCTTCTTCCTCTTCTTCTTCTTCTGCTTCTTCCTCTTCCTACTCTTCTTCCTCTCCCTCTTCTTCTTCCTCCTCTTCTTCTTCCTCTTCTTCCTCCTCTTTTTCTTCCTCTTCCTCCTCTTCTTCCTCTTACCTCTTCTTCTTCCTCTTCCCTCTTCCTCTTCTTCTTCTTCTGCTTCTTCCTCTTCTTCCTCCTCCTCCTCTTCTTCTTCTTCTTTTTCTTCCTCTTCTTCCTCTTCCTCTTCTTCTTCCTCTTCCTCCTCTTTTTCCCTCTTCCCTCTTCTTCCTCTTCCTCCTCTTCCCCCTCTTCTTCTTCCTCATCTTCCTCTTCTTCTTCTTCCTCTTCCCCCTCTTCTTCTTCTTCCTCATCTTTCTCTTCTTCCTCTTCCTCCTCTTTTTCTTCCTCTTCCTCTTCTTCTTCCTCTTCCTCCTCTTTTTCCCTCTTCCCTCTTCTTCCTCTTCCTCCTCTTCCCCCTCTTCTTCTTCCTCATCTTCCTCTTCTTCTTCTTCCTCTTCCCCCTCTTCTTCTTCTTCCTCTTCCTCCTCTTTTTCTTCCTCTTCCTCCTCTTTTTCTTCCTCTTCCCTCTTCTTCCTTCTTCTCTTCATCTTCCTCTTTTTCTTCTTCTTCCTCCTCTTCTTCTTCCTCTTCTTCTTCTTCCTCTACCTCTTCCTCTTCTTCCTCTTCGTCCGCTTCCCTTTCTTCCTCTACCTCTTCTTCTTCCTCTTCCTCCTCTTCTTCTTCCTCTTCTTCCTCTTCTTCTTCCTCCTCTTCTTTTCGTCTTCTTCTTCCTCCTCTTCTTCCTCTTGCGTTTCTTCTTCCTCCTCCCCTTCTTCCTATTCTTTTCCTCCTCTTCTTCTTCCTCTTCTTCCTCTTCCTCTTTTTCTTCTTCCTCTTCCTCCTCTTCCTCTTCTTCTTCTTCCTCTTCCTCCTCCCCTTCTTCCTATTCTTCTTCCTCCTCCTCTTCTTCTTCCTCTTCTTCTTCTTCTTCCTCTTCCTCTTCCTCTTCCTCCTTTTCTTTTCATCTTCTTTCTCCTCTTCTTCCTCTTGCTTTTCTTCTTCTTCCTCCTCCCCTTCTTCCTATTCTTCTTCCTCCTCTTCTTCTTCCTCTTCCTCCTCTTCTTTTTGTCTTCTTCCTCCTCTTCTTCCTCTTGTGATTTTTCTTCTTCCTCCTCCCCTTCTTCCTATTCTTCTTCCTCCTCTTCTTCTTCCTATTCTTCTTTCTCCTCTTCATCTTCCTCTTCCTCTTCTTCTTCCTCTTCTTCCTCTTCCTCCTCTTCCTCCTCTTCTTCTTCCTCTTGTTCCTCTTCCTCTTCTTCTTCCTCCTCTTCCTCTTCTTCCTCTTCCTCCTCTTCCTCTTCCTCCTCTTCTTCTTCCTCTTCTTCTTCTTCTTCTTCTTCTTCTTCCTCTCTTCTTCTGCCTCTTCTTCCTCTTCCTCCTCTTCCTCTTCTTCCTCTTCCTCTTCCTCCTCCTCTTCTTCCTCTTCTTCTTCCTCTTCCTCTTCCTCCTCTTCTTTTCATCTTCTTCCTCTTCTTCTTCCTCTTGCTTTTCTTCTTCTTCCTCCTCCCCTTCTTCCTATTCTTCTTCCTCTTCTTCTTCCTCTTCCTCTTCTTCTTCTTCCGCTTCCTCCTCTTCCTCTTCCGCCTCTTCTTCTTCTTCCTCTTCCTCTTCTTCCTCTTCCTCCTCTTCCTCTTCTTCCTCTTCTTTCTCTTCGTCTTCTTCTTCGTCTTCCTCCTCTAACCCAGCCGTCGCCCCCCACCCTCCCCCACCCGACAGGTTCCCCCATAAGAGGCCCTGGGGCCGTTATCTTTTCTCCTGGAGCGAGTGTGATATACCCGGCCCATTCTCATATGAACAGTACACCGGCGTCTGTCCTGTACCAAAGCTCCTGCATGTGCTCTCCATCTAGTGTCCTTCACACTCGCGTGACCGTGGTGGTGTCTGTGATAGCAGTGCTCATTGTGTGTTGTGTGTCAATGCCTGTGATTCAGTCCGAGTCCTACACTCTCTATCCTACACTAGTCTTCTTCATCCAGGCTCTTCTTCCCTGGTGAAATCATTCCCATTCCTGACAGCACTGACCTCCCCAGCCATGCATGTGCGTTTATTCAGGGTGTTGCGTGTGTGTGTGTGTGTGTGTGTGTGTGTGTGTGTGTGTGTGTCCACATACTTGTGTCATATAGTGTGAAAGTGATATATCTTAGTATAAGCCGGGAAGTGTGTGTGTGCCTGAATTTAAAGATAAATGTGTACAATAATTTAAGATTATGTGATATTTGTGTTCTGATAGTAGAAATTAAAATTATTGTTGTTTTTTATGTTAATGTTGTTTGTCATTAAAAGGTTTGATTCACTTTACGGTGTGTTCACACTTGGCAGATTTGGTTCGATTAAAACTAATTCTGGTGTGATTTCTCTGTTTGTGAGGTTCGGTGTTAAAAACGATGCTAAGCGAACCGGGACTAAATGCAGCGTTTTCTTTTTTCCGGACCAAAAGAAGCAGGAGAACCGAACTACGAGTGTGAACACTCCCTTTTGTTGTTACAGTAAACATGCTCACATCTTTAGATCTGCAAACACTTTTATGAGCAGTCTCATAATCATCTTCTTGAATAGCGCCACCTTCTTGCAATACTAGTTCATGACAGATAATGTAAATGTTCAACCAAAGTCCCTGAGCGACGCTGTGTGAGTTTCAGATCACTATAACACAACACAGTTCACCACAACATTACTCTGCAATAAACACAGCCATAGTTTTGAGTCTGATCATTGTGTTAGTGAGATTTATTAGCTACTCTACTTGTGTTCAGTAATTTCAACGCAAAACTCTTCGTTTGAGAATAATACAGGACTAGTTAAGGAATGTAAGACAAGCGGGCAGGAACTCATAGAAACAGCTGATGTATGATTTCTAATTAATAACATGAATATATGGATATATTATCTGTAGGTGTGTAAATCAGAGGCTGAACTTTGTACTTGTTTAAACTGGATGTAATGATGTGTGATGCAGTATTTCCGTTAATAGATTCTGTGACATTTAAACTAGTCCTCCTCGTATAAACACACGGGACAGAGACTGAACACAAGCAGGGTTTTTCATGATACTGAGAGTCACTTGCTAAACAAGCGATCAAGTCATTTTAGAACTTGAGTTCTTCAGAAAGCTTAAAGAGAGAAGAGTGTAAAGAGATCAGACAGTGTTCGTCTCTCAGACTGTTTTGAGCTGTGTTTTATAAGGAAGCTTGTTTCCGCCACAGAATAAAACATTTTAAAAGATAATTGCGACTTTCTATCTCACAATTGCGCATTTCAATTCTCACTTTTATTCTCACAATTGTGTGTTATAAAGTCAGAATTGCGAGATATAAACTCACAATTCTGACTTTTTCTCGCACTTCTGACTTTTTTCTAGCAATTCTGACTTTATAACACACAAATTACATCTATTCTATAAGACTTTTATGACTTTCTTTCTGTCTCTTTTCCTCAGAATTGCGACTTTATATCACGCAATTCTAAGACAAAAAGTCAGAATTGTGAGATAAAAGGTTGTGATTACCTTTTTTGTTAGTTTATTCTGTGGGGAAAACAAGCTTTAGTCTCCGTCAGTGAGACCAGAGGACAGCAGATCTGTGGCCGGTTGCATAAACCACTAAGACTAGTTTTGATACTGATTTGATTCCGAAAGGTAAGACGGACTGCTAGTGGGTTAGGTCTGTGTTTATGCCACCGGCCCTGAGTTTACTAGAGCGTTATTATAACACTTGCGTACGCTGGGACTGCGAGAAACACAAACGACTCGCACTCTGTATGTTCCATTATGGCTTGATGTACTGTACCTCTATATGTATGAAATAATATGTATTAAGGAACGTTCAATTAAATGAGAACCTGTGGTGTCTAATTACTGTCCGTTTGAACTTTCTTTAAAAAGCTTTTGGGCTCTCACACAGAGGCTGATCTGAAATATTACGATGGCTCTGGTTTCTCTATCATGTGCTGTACGAGTTTTATTTATACACATTTTCTGCATCGTCCAGAGCGGTGTCTCAGTGAAAATGCTGGTCGACTGCTTGAAAAAGAAAGAAAACTGCACTATTCCTGGCACTATATCAGAGGACGGTCGGCTGTATACCTTTCACGATCACTGACTCTGAATGAGTGTATTACTGAGAGAAGACGATGAGAGTGAGTTTGTGAGGACTGAAAGACAGCTTGGCTGATATTATATGGACGACGGAGAGAATGAGATGTTTAGGACAGGAGCACACGGTATAAGTGATATGAATCTGTTATGAATCTGCTGCATAAGATCAATGATAGTAAATCTACTGGAAACAGACAGTGAATCACCATTATATTTACTGTTACATTAGGATATGGTATACATAATATGTATCCATAAATGTAAATGGCATCTAAAAAAAACTAGTTATACACATTTTAAAATAGGTTTAATGGAAATGGAAAATGAATGCTTTTTAAACATTCGTAAACGGATATTAAAGTGTCAATGAGTAAAGCAGAAGTAAGGGTTAATAGCAAATGAAAGGAGTGGCACAGTGCACTTTCACCACATTCAAGAAAATGTAGGTCTAGAAAGAAGATGTTTTTGTCACGGTGGGTAGTGGAGAATGGAAAAGAGGACTCAAGTGCAGAGTGAAATGAAGAGGTTTAATAAAGATAAAACATAAAATAAACAAACCAACAAAAGAAATCCAAAGGTCTCAGAACTTAATCCAACACGGGCAGGGCAGGGCAGGGCAGGGCAGGGCAGGGCAGGGCAGGGCAGGGCAGGGCAGGGCAGGACAGGGCAGGACAGGGCAGGACAGGGCAGGACAGGGCAGGACAGGGCAGGACAGGGCAGGACAGGGCAGGACAGGGCTCCACGCGACTAACACACGTAACAATAACAACGAACGAGCACAGGACAGCAAACACAGGAAGACTAAATAGGTAGGCAAACAAAAGGAGGATAACGAGACAGACAGGTGGAGCAAATAAACCAATAATCAGATAACAAGGGGGAGGGATGAAACAATGACAAGAGCACATGGCTCAACATAACAAACCACCCATGTGCATCACAAGACAGGACAGACATGTGACAGTTTTAATCTCAATAATGTGTTTTGGACATTGGTCGTTAAATCAGCATAGAATGGGGAAGCTGTGACAAATGTGGTCTAGCAGAATCAGTAGAACACGCACTTATAAAATGTGATGCATACATAGAGCAAGACTAATTCAAGCTTTAAGATCTTTAGGTATAAATCATTTGAAACTTCAGGTTCTGTTAGGAAATGTCCCAAAACAATCAAGAATATTTCATGAACTATTTATTTTGTTAAAAGAAACAAGACTGATTATTATTATTATTATTATTATTTAAATATTCATTATTATAACCTCTCCTGCATTATGCGCGTCACACGCCTGTCCAGTGGGTGGCGGGAACGCGCCATGTCAGTTGGTGTGCCCGCCGCCATTACACACTAGAAGAAGAAGAAGAAGAAGAAGGTAAACAGGAAGAAAGAAAGAGCGTCTAAAATGGGCGGGCCAGTTCTTGAGGAATCGAAATAATATTTCTACAGGTTACCTTATGTTCTGACTATGATCTCAAGTTTGTCAAGTTTGTTATTTCCCACACTGGAGAGGAGGCAGCGCGTGCACCGCTCGGTCACGTGACACATGTTGCTCTGCGCAGCGCTGGTTAGGATGTGATTGATGGATCATCTCTCTTTAAAGTTTAAACTCATTTATAGAGACAGAAACGCGTTTGTTTCAGGTGACAATCCTTGCAGATAATACATGTAAATGATTGTGCTTTTAAACAGTATTAAAGTATCTGCGTAGAGCCTCCTGCCTTACGTGTGTGTGTGTGTGTGTGTGTGTGTGTGTGTGTGTGAGAGTGAAAGTGTAAAGTGTAAAGTTCATCGGTTCCTCAAACGTCACTGAACCACACACACCGCTGAAGTCGCGAGTGTGTACCTTGACGAGGTTAGACCCACGGAAGACGGAATAATGTGTGTTTGTGGCGCCGGTGGATGATGAAGATCGAGCTACTGCTGCTCTGTGCACTCTCTTACTGGTGAGGGACTCTCACTGTCACTTTCATCTGTGTGTGGAGTGTTTATGTGATAATAAGCCAACAGAAACAGAATAGTCAAACCATGGGCTCTTCTACACCTTACCATGGTATTATTTGAAATACCTCGGACTATGTAAATGTCATGTCAGAGGAATCAGATCAGTAGAGGTTTTGTTCATGTGTGATTGTGACTCATGATGAACTTTAGATTGACTGACAGAAAGAGACCTGAGGTCAGAGGTCAGTCTGTGTTTAAAGAGACACAGATCTGAAGTCAAATCTGCTTCAAAACATCAACGTGTAGAACAGATGTTAAAGTTTACTCTAAATCTAAAATATATACACAAAATACTTTGGACTCTAAAATTGCTATGACATGCCTAACCAAGTTGTGTTCCAAATTTGTAAATATCACAAAACTTCCTGAAACGAACCCATTTCTCTGTGCAGGTTTGCTGTTCTTCAGGGCCGTTGTTCAGAGCAGACACTGAGCTCTCAGCATCATGACCAACACACCGATGAACAGGTCTGAAACACGCCAGAGATTCATGTCTGAGGTCGTCTATGACGTGTTTATGATACATGTTCATGTCTGAGGTCATGTATGACGTGTTTTTGATACGTGTTCATGTCTGAGGTCGTGTATGATGTGTTTATGATATGTGTTCATGTCTGAGGTCATGCGTGACATCTTTACTATACTTGTTTGTGTCTGATCTCATGTATGACGTGTTTATGATACGTGTTCATGTCTGAGGTCATGTGTGACGTGTTTATGATATGTGTTCATGTCTGAGGTCATGTGTGACATCTTTGTTATATGTGTTCGTGTCTGATCTCATGTATGACGTGTTTATATTACGTGTTCATCTCTGATCTCATGTATGACGTGTTTATGATACGTGTTAATGTCTGAGGTCATGTGTGACGTGCTCATGTCTGAGGGCATGTATGACGTGTTCATGTCTGAGGGCATGTGTGACGTGTTTATGATACGTGTTCATGTCTGAGGTCATGTGTGACGTGTTTATGATACGTGTTCATGTCTGAGGTCATGTGTGACGTGTTCATGTCTGAGGTTATGTGTGACGTGTTTATGATACAGGTTCATGTCTGAGGTCATGTGTGACGTGTTCATGTCTGAGGTCATGTGTGACGTGTACATGTCTGAGGGCATGTGTGACGTGTTTATGATACGTGTTCATGTCTGAGGTCATGTGTGACGTGTTCATGTCTGAGGAAATGTGTTACGTGTTTATGATACGTGTTCATGTCTGAGGTCATGTTTGACGTGTTCATGTCTTAAGGGCATGTGTGACGTGTTTATGATACGTGTTCATGTCTGAGGTCATGTGTGATGTGTTCATGTCTGAGGGCATGTGTGACGTGTTTATGATACGTGTTCATGTCTGAGGTCATGTGTGACGTGTTCATGTCTGAGGAAATGTGTTACGTGTTTATGATACGTGTTCATGTCTGAGGTCATGTTTGACGTGTTCATGTCTTAAGGGCATGTGTGACGTGTTTATGATACGTGTTCATGTCTGAGGTCATGTGTGATGTGTTCATGTCTGAGGGCATGTGTGACGTGTTCATGATACGTGTTCATGTCTGAGGGCATGTGTGACGTGTTTATGATACGTGTTCATGTCTGAGGTCATGTTTGACGTGTTCATGTCTAAGGGCATGTGACGTGTTTATGATACGTGTTCATGTCTGAGGTCATGTTTGACGTGTTCATGTCTAAGGGCATGTGACGTGTTTATGATACGTGTTCATGTCTGAGGTCATGTGTGACATCTTTATTATACGTGTTCGTGTCTGATCTCATGTATGACGTGTTCATGATAAGTGTTCATGTCTGAGGTCATGTGTGATATGTTCATGTCTGAGGTCATGTGTGACGTGTTTATGATACGTGTTCATGTCTGAGGTCATGTGTGACATGTTTATGATACGTGTTCATGTCTGAGGTCATGTGTGACTTGTTCATGTCTGAGGGCATGTGTGACGTCTTATACGTGTTCGTGTCTGATCTCATGTATGACGTGTTTATGATAAGTGTTCATGTCTGAGGTCATGTGTGACATGTTCATGTCTGAGGGCATGTGTGACGTGTTTATGATACGTGTTCTTGTCTGAGGTCATGTGTGACGTGTTTATGATACGTGTTCATGTCTGAGGTCATGTGTGACTCGTTCATGTCTGAGGGCATGTGTGACGTCTTTATTATACGTGTTCGTGTCTGATGTCATGTATGACGTGTTTATGATACGTGTTCATGTCTGAGGTCATGTGTGACGTGTTTATGATACGTGTTCATGTCTGAGGTCATGTGTGACGTGTTTATGATACGTGTTCATGTCTGAGGTCATGTGTGACGTGTTTATGATACGTGTTCATGTCTGATGTCATGTATGACGTGTTTATGATACGTGTTCAGGTCTGATGTCATGTATGACGTGTTCATGATACGTGTTCATGTCTGAGGTCGTGTGACGTGTTTATGATACGTGTTCATATCTGAGGTCATGTGTGACGTGTTTATGATACGTGTTCATGTCTGAGGTCATGTGTGACGTTTTTGATACGTGTTCATGTCTGAGGTCATGTATGACGTGTTTATGATACGTGTTCATGTCTGATGTCATGTATGACGTGTTTATGATACGTGTTCATGTCTGAGGTCGTGTGACGTGTTCATGTCTGAGGTCATGTGTGACGTGTTTATGATACGTGTTCATGTCTGAGGTCATGTGTGACGTGTTTATGATACGTGTTCATGTCTGAGGTCATGTGTGACGTGTTTATGATACGTGTTCATGTCTGAGGTCATGTGTGACGTGTTTATGATACGTGTTCATGTCTGATGTCATGTATGACGTGTTCATGATACGTGTTCATGTCTGAGGTCATGTGTGATGTGTTTATGATACGTGTTTATGTCTGAGGTCATGTATGATGTGTTTATGATACATGTTCATGTCTGAGGTCGTGTATGACGTGTTTATGATACGTGTTCATGTCTGAGGTAATGTATGACGTGTTCATGTCTGAGGGCATGTGTGACGTCTTTATTATACGTGTTCGTGTCTGATCTCATGTATGATGTGTTTATGATACGTGTTCATGTCTGAGGTCATGTGTGACGTGTTCATGTCTGAGGTCATGTATGATTTGTATGATACGGGTTCATGTCTGATGTCGTGTGTGATGTGTTTTTGATACGTGTTCATGTCCGAGGTCGTGTATGACGTGTTTATGATACGTGTTCATGTCTGAGGTTGTGTATAACGTGTTTAAGATACGTGTTAATGTCTGAGGTCGTGTATGACGTGTTTATGATGCGTGTTCATGTCTGAGATCATGTATGACATGTTTATGATACGTGTTCATGTCTGAGGTCATGTGTGACGTGTTCATGTCTGAGGGCATGTATGACGTGTTTATGATACGTGTTCATGCCTGAGGTCATGTGTGGCGTGTTCATGTCTGAGGTCATTTATGACTTGTTTTTGATACGTGTTCATGTCTGAGGTCATGTGTGACGTGTTCATGTCTGAGGTCATGTGTGACATGTTTATGATACGTGTTTATGTCTGAGGTCATGTGTGACGTGTTCATGATACGTGTTCATGTCTGAGGTCATGTATGACGTGTTTATGATACATGTTCATGTCTGATGTCATGTATGACGTGTTCATGATACGTGTTCATGTCTGAGGTCATGTGTGACGTGTTCATGTCTGAGGTCATGTGTGACATGTTTATGATACGTGTTTATGTCTGAGGTCATGTGTGACGTGTTTATGATACATGTTCATGTCTGATGTCATGTATGACGTGTTCATGATACGTGTTCATGTCTGAGGTCATGTGTGACGTGTTTATGATACGTGTTTATGTCTGAGGTCATGTATGATGTGTTTATGATACATGTTCATGTCTGATGTCATGTATGATGTGTTTTTGATACGTGTTCATGTCTGAGGTCATGTATGACGTGTTTATGATACGTGTTCATGTCTGAGGTTCATGTTCATGTGCTCGCCACGGAGTTTTACAGTGTAAAGTTGTTCACAGAGTTCACTGGTCTAAAAGTAAATTAGCCCGCATATTCCCTGACATTGATCCAAGCTGTGACAAGTGTCATCTAGAACCAGCTAATTTAATTTACATGTTCTGGACTTGTCCTACTTTATCTTTTTTTCTGGGAGTCTGTTTTTGATTCGCTTTCAGCTCTCACTTCTGTTAATATCCATCCCTCTCCACTAATCGGCTTGTTTGGAGTACGACCTCCTGATTATTCGTTGCCATCTCATTTCACTGAGTTGGTAGCTTTTCTTACGCTGCTAGCAAGACGTTGTATTTTGATGAATTGGAAGGGTCCTCACGCCCCTTCTCGTACTCGGTGGATAAAAGATGCCTTATTTTTTGTTAAATTGGAAAAAATGAAACACTGCCTTCGTGGTTCCATGGTTAAATTTTCAAGAATTTGGTTACCCTTTTTAGAGCATGTTAAATCTCTGCAGCTGGATGCAGTCCCAATTGACTGACTGACCACCCACCCTGCCCTATCAGTGTTGGTTATTCCGGTATCACACTTTATTTTTATTAGTCTTTGGGTTACTCAACTTTACTTACTGGACCTAGTTAAGGCTCACTTTGGCCTATGTCTGTATTTTTACAGTTCTGTTATAATATATTATATACTGTACTAAACCTGTTAGTCGGGTGAAGGACTTTGTGTTGGTGTTTTTGTATTTATTTTTTATTTTTTTATGTAGTTTTATTTTATTTATTTTTTTATTTTTTGAATGTTTGTGTGTGTTGTTCTGAAAAATTCAATAAATAAATCATGTGTTACGTGTTTATGATACGTGTTCATGTCTGAGGTCATGTATGACGTGTTTATGATACGTGTTCATGTCTGAGGCCGTGTATGACGTGTTTATGATACGTGTTCATGTCTGAGGTCGTGTATGACGTGTTTATTATGCGTGTTCATGTCTAAAGGTTGTGTATGACGTGTTTATGATGCGTGTTCATGTCTGAGGTCGTGTATGACGTGTTTATGATACATGTTCATGTCTGAGGTCGTGTATGACGTGTTTATGATACGTGTTCGTGTCTGAGGTCGTGTATGACGTGTTTATGATGCGTGTTCATGTCTGAGGTCATGTATGCCGTGTTTATGATACGTGTTCTTGTCTGAGGTCATGTGTGACGTGTTTTTGATACATGTTCATGTCTGAGGTCATGTATGGCATGTTTTTGATACGCGTTCATGTCTGAGGTCATGTATGACATGTTTTTGATGCGTGTTCATGTCTGAGGTCATGTGTGACGTGTTCATGTCTGAGGTCATGTATGATGTGTTTTTGATACGTGTTCATGTCTGAGGTCATGTGTGACGTGTTCATGTCTGAGGTCATGTGTGACGTGTTTATGATACATGTTCATGTCTGAGGTCATGTGTGACGTGTTCATGTCTGAGGTCATGTGTGACGTGTTCGTGTCAGGTCATGTGTGAAGAGTTTATAATACGTGTTCATGTCTGAGGTCGTGTATGACGTGTTTATGATATGTGTTCATGTGTTAGGTCATGTATGACGTGTTAATGATACGTGTTCATGTCTGAGGTCATGTATGACGTGTTTATGATACGTGTTCGTTTGTTAGGTCATGTATGACGTGTTAATGATACGTGTTCATGTCTGAGGTCATGTATGACGTGTTAATGATACGTGTTCATGTGTTAGGTCATGTATGCCGTGTTTATGATACGTGTTCATGTCTGAGGTCATGTATGACGTGTTAATGATACGTGTTCATGTCTGAGGTCATGTATGACGTGTTTATGATACGTGTTCATGTGTTAGGTCATGTATGACGTGTTAATGATACGTGTTCATGTCTGAGGTCATGTATGACGTGTTTATGATACGTGTTCATGTGTTAGGTCATGTATGACGTGTTAATGATACGTGTTCATGTCTGAGGTCATGTATGACGTCTTTATGATACGTGTTCATGTGTTAGGTCATGTATGACGTGTTAATGATACGTGTTCATGTCTGAGGTCATGTATGACGTGTTAATGATACGTGTTCATGTGTTAGGTCATGTATGCCGTGTTTATGATACGTGTTCATGTCTGAGGTCATGTATGACGTGTTTATGATACGTGTTCATGTCTGAGGTCATGTATGACGTGTTCATGTGTTAGGTCATGTATGATGTGTTTTTTTGTTCCTGTTGAGAGCTGATGGGTTCTCCTCGTCATGTACACTTGTATCTGTTCATTCAGCATTGGCTTTTTTCCGCCGTGCCTTACAGATGTCGTGTGTGTGTGTGTATGAATGTGTGTGTGTGTGTGTGTGGTGTCGTTGGCAGCAGGTGATTGATAGTAATGACGTGGAGTCACTGGAGTCTTCCTCTTCCTTACGGGTCCCGGATCCCGTCAGTGTGTCTGGATCCTCCGAGTGCTTCTCCTGCCGGTCAGTGACGCTCAGGCCTTCAGCATTCACTCGCTAGGCTTCAGAAGCTCACTGAATCCACAGTCTCTAGATTGAGTATGAATTGAGGTAGCAAACACCACGTGTGATGTTTCTCTCAGGGATTGTGCCACCTCAGACTCCTGCTCTGCTGAAAGCCTCTCCACAGACGAGTCTCCAGCTGCGTGTGATGCTGCAGAAAACCTGCCGTTCGACTCCAGGCTCCCCAGGTACTGAGACAGTGACAAAACATCATATGTCAGATCATCAAATCTGATACATGTTGGTTTCTTCTCAGTCTGAGGCACCTGTTTTTAAAGTTGTTTTATGGGTTCCTCATTTGTGTCTGTCTGTCATGGAAGTTTTCCAGCGGTTCAAGAGAACGTCAGTGTCCGTGAGACGAGAAAACCCACCAAAGACCAAACTGGGAAACGGAGCAACACCTCCCTCATCCTGAAAGAACAGGTGACACTTCCTTAAAGCCACGGACAGACTCATGCAGAAGTTCTGCGGACGGGACTTTCATTGTCACAGAGTGTAATGTAGTGTACTGTTGTATATTGTAATGTGGTGTACTGTATTTACTGTATTTTAGTGTAGTGTATTGTGGTATAGTGTATTGTGGTATAGTGTATTGTAGTATAGTGTACTGTAGTGAACTGTAGTGTAGCATTCTGTAGTGTAGTGTACTGTAGTGCAGCGTACTGTAGTATAGTGTACTGTGGAATAGTGTACTGTAGTGTAGCGTACTGTAGTATAGTGTACTGTAGTGTAGCGTACTGTAGTATAGTGTAGTGTACTGTAGTGCACGGTAGTGTACTGTAGTGTAGCGTACTGTAGTGTAGTGTACTGTGGTATAGTGTACTGTAGTGTAGCGTACTGTAGTATAGTGTACTGTGGTATAGTGTACTGTAGTGTAGCGTACTGTAGTGCATGGTAGTGTAGTGTGGTATAGTGTAGTGTAGCGTGCTGTAGTATAGTGTAGTGTACTGTAGTGTAGCATACTGTAGTATAGTGTACTATAGTGCACGGTAGTGTAGTGTAGTATAGTGTACTGTAGTATAGTGTACTGTAGTGTAGCGTACTGTAGTGTAGCGTACTGTAGTGTAGCGTACTGTAGTGTAGCGTACTGTAGTGTAGCGTACTGTAGTATAGTGTACTGTAGTGTAGCGTACTGTGGTATAATGTAGTGAACTGTAGTGTAGTATAGTGTACTCTGGTACAGTCTACTGTAGTGTAGCTTACTGTAGTATAGTGTACTATACTGTAGTGCACGGAAGTGTAGTATAGTGTAGTGTACTGTTGTTTAGTGTAGTGCACTCTAGTGTAGTGTACTGTAACATAGTGTAGTGTAGTGTACTGTAGCGTACTGTGGTACAGTGTACTGCAGTATAGCGTACTGTAGTGTAGCGTACTGTAGTGTAGCGTACTGAAGTATAGTGTAGTGTAGTACAGTGTACTGTAGTGTAGCGTACTGTAGTGTAGCGTACTGTGGTATAGTGTACTGTAGTGTAGCTATTGTAGTATAGTGTACTGTGGTGTAGTGTAGTGTACTGTGGTGTAGTGTAGCGTACTGTAGTATTGTGTACTGTGGTATAGTGTACTGTGGTATAGTGTACTGTAGTGTAGCGTACTGTAGTATAGTGTACTGTGGTATAGTGTACTGTGGTATAGTGTACTGTGGTATAGTGTAGCGTACTGTAGTACAGTGTAGTGTACTGTAGTGCACGGTAGTGTAGTATAGTGTAGTGTACTGTAGTTTAGTGTACTGTGGTATAGTGTAGTGTAGCATACTGTAGTATAGTGTAATGTACTGTAGTTTAGTGTACTGTGGTATAGTGTAGTCTTGTGTACTGTAGTGCACAGTAGTGTAGTATAGTGTAGTGTACTGTAGTTTAGTGTACTGTGGT
Organism: Meda fulgida; assembly: GCA_030578275.1. NCBI lineage: Eukaryota > Metazoa > Chordata > Actinopteri > Cypriniformes > Leuciscidae > Meda > Meda fulgida. Next base: position 37,519,068 of record CM060617.1, on the reverse strand, counting down.
ATAGTGTACTTTGGTATCCACTCCAATCCACTTTATTTCTATAGCACATTTTACAAACACAGTTACCAAAGTGCTGCACAGAAAACTCAAAACATACAAAACAATTACTTTTTTTTTTAAACAAAATAAGAACATCATATTTAAAAATAAATATGTCATTGAGGGGGCCCAAGTCTATCATGGGGTTTGTGGGGCCAAACTGTATGATCTCTGTTTTACTCTCATTTAGTTTTAAGAAATGTTGGGCCAACCACGCTTTGACGTCATTTAAACAGTCAAGTAGGGGTGTCATGGGTCTGCCTTCATGCTTTCTGATTGGCATATAAATTTGACAATCATCAGCATAAAGATGATAGGAGATGCCATGCTTTTTAAAAACTATTCCAAGTGGAAGGAGAGTACAGTTAAAAAAGAATAGGACCAAGAATTGATCCCTGGGGGACCCCACAGTTAAAAGGCGCAGTTGATGAGATGGAGTCCCCCATTTTAACTAAGAAGCATCTCCCTGAAAGATATGACTGGAACCATTTTAGGGCAGTCCCCCTGACTCCCACACAGTTTTCCAGATGAGATAAAAGAATTGTGTGGTCAACTGTGTCGAAAGCAGCAGTGAGATCTAAAAGAGATCTACTGTAGTGTAGTGTAATGTAGTATAGTGTACTGTGGTATAGTGTACTGTAGTGTAGCATACTGTAGCAGAGTGTACTGTGGTATAGTGTACTGTAGTGTAGCGTACTGTATTATAGTGTAGTGTAGCGTACTGTGGTATAGCGTACTGTGGTATAGTGTACTGTGGTATAGTGTACTGTGGTATAGTGTACTGTAGTACACGGTAGTGTAGTGTACTGTAGTTTAGTGTATTGCACTGTAGTGTACTGTAGCATAGTGCAGCATACTGTAGTGTACTGTAGCATAGTGTAGCATACTGTAGTGTAGTGTACTGTAGCATAGTGTACTGTAGTGTAGTATACTGCTGTGTAGTGTAGTATACTGCAGTGTAGAGTAGTATACTCTAGTGTAGTTTACTGTAGTGTACTGTAGTATAGTGTACTGTGGTATAGTGTAGTGTACTGTAGTATAGTGTAGTGTACTGTAGTGCACCGTTGTGTAGTGTACTGTAGTTTAGTGTAGTGCACTGTGTAGTGTACTGTAGCATAGTGTAGTGTACTGTAGTGTATTGTAGCATAGTGTAGTGTACTGTAGTGTGGTATACTGCTGTGTAGTGTAGTATACTGCAGTGTAGTGTAGTATACTCTAGTGTAGTTTACTGTTGTGAACTGTGTAGTGTACCCTAGTGTAATGTACTTTAGTGTAGTGTACTGTAGTGTAGTGTTATGTACTCTACTGTTGTGCAGTGTACTGAACTGTAGTGTACTGTACTGTAGTGTTATGTACCGTAGTGCAATGTAGTGTAGTGTACTGGACTGTAGTGTACTTGTTCTATAGTGTAATGTACTGTAGTATAGTGTAGTGTAATGGACTGTAGTGTAGTGTACTGTAGTGTGTTGTAGTATAGTGTACTGTAGTGTATTGCAGTATAGTGTAGTGTAGTGCACATCTCACTTGTGGTCATCTGGATCTGATGTAGTGTACTGTGCAGTTTACTCTAGTGTAGTGTAATGTACTGTAGTGTACTGTAGTATTATGTACTGTACTGTAGTTTGCTATAGTGTATTGTAGTATAGTATAGTGTACTGTAGTGCACTTCTCTCTAGTGCTCATCATCTGGATCTGATTTTAGGGCTCCTCAGACTCTGACCCGTCGCTGCCCAGCCGAGACCAGGAGATCCCCACCTTCGACGAGTGGACCAAGATCATGATGGAGACAGAGAAGAGTGAGTAGTGTTGAGACGGAGAAGAGCGAGTAGTGTTGAGAAGAGCGAGTAGTGTTGAGACGGAGAAGAGTGAGTAGTGTTGAGATGGAGAAGAGTGAGTAGTGTTGAAACGGAGAAAAGTGTTGAGTGGTGTTGAGAAGAGTGAGTGGTGTTGAGACGGAGAAAAGTGTTGAGTGGTGTTGAGAAGAGCGAGTGGTGTTGAGAAGAGTGAGTGGTGAGTGGGTGGTGTTGAGAAGAGCGAGTGGTGTTGAGAAGAGCGAGTGGTGTTGAGAAGAGCGAGTGGTGTTGAGAAGAGTGAGTGGTGTTGAGAAGAGTGAGTGGTGTTGACAAGAGTGAGTGGTGTTGAGAAGAGCGAGTGTTGTTGAGAAGAGTGAGTGGTGTTGAGAAGAGCAAGTGGTGTTGAGAAGAGCGAGTGGTGAGTGAGTGGTGTTGAGAAGAGCGAGTGGTGTTGAGAAGAGCGAGTGGTGTTGAGAAGAGCGAGTGGTGTTGAGAAGAGCGAGTGGAGTTGAGAAGAGTGAGTAGTGTTGAGACGGAGAAGAGCAAGTAGTGTTGAGACGGAGAAGAGCGAGTAGTGTTGAGACAGAGAAGAGTGAGTGGTGTTGAGAAGAGCGAGTGGTGTTGAGAAGAGTGAGAAGAGTGAGTGGTGTTGAGAAGAGTGAGTGATGTTGAGAAGAGTGAGTGGTGTTGAGAAGAGTGAGTGGTGTTGAGAAGAGTGAGTGGTGTTGAGAAGAGTGGTGTTGAGAAGAGTGAGTGGAGAAGAGGTTGAGAAGAGTGAGTGGTGTTGAGAAGAGTGAGTGGTGTTGAGAAGAGTGAGTGGTGTTGAGTGGTGTTGAGAAGAGTGAGTGGTGTTGAGAACAGTGAGTGGTGTTGAGAAGAGTGAGTGGTGTTGAGAAGAGTGAGTGGTGTTGAGATGAGTGAGTAGTGTTGAGAAGGGCGAGTGGTGTTGAGAAGAGCGAGTGGTGTTGAGAAGAGTGAGTGGTGTTGAGTGGTGTTGAGAAGAGTGAGTGGTGTTGTGTTGAGAAGAGTGAGTGGTGTTGAGAAGAGTGAGTGGTGTTGAGAAGAGTGAGTGGTGTTGAGAAGAGTGAGTGGTGTTGAGAAGAGTGAGTGAGTGGTGTTGAGAAGAGTGAGTGGTGTTGAGAAGAGTGAGTGAGTGGTGTTGAGAAGAGTGAGTGGTGTTGAGTGGTGTTGAGAAGAGTGAGTGGTGTTGAGATGAGTGAGTAGTGTTGAGAAGAGCGAGTGGTGTTGAGAAGCGCGAGTGGTGTTGAGAAGCGCGAGTGGTGTTGAGAAGAGCGAGTGGTGTTGAGAAGAGTGAGTGGAGTTGAGATGAGTGAGTAGTGTTGAGACGGAGAAGAGCGAGTAGTGTTGAGACAGAGAAGAGTGAGTGGTGTTGAGAAGAGCGAGTGGTGTTGAGAAGAGCGAGTGGTGTTGAGAAGAGTGAGTGGTGTTGAGAAGAGTGAGAAGAGTGAGTGGTGTTGAGAAGAGTGAGTGGTGTTGAGAAGAGTGAGTGGTGTTGAGATGAGTGAGTAGTGTTGAGATGAGTGAGTAGTCTTGAGACAAGGAGAAGAGCGAGTAGTGTTGAGAAGAGTGAGTAGTGTTGAGACGGAGAAGAGCGAGTAGTGTTGAGATGAAGAAGAGCGAGTAGTGTTGAGACAGAGAAGAGCGAGTGGTGTTGAGAAGAGTGAGTGGTGTTGAGAAGAGTGACTGGTGTTGAGAAGAGTGAGTGGTGTTGAGTGGTGTTGAGAAGAGTGAGTGGTGTTGAGAAGAGCGAGTGGTGTTGAGACAGAAGAGCGAGTAGTGTTGAGACAGAAGAGTGAGTGGTGTTGATGAGCGAGTTCTTTTGAGACAGAAGAGCGAGTAGTGTTGAGACAGAGAAGAGCGAGTGGTGTTGAGAAGAGTGAGTGGTGTTGAGAAGAGTGAGTGGTGTTGAGAAGAGTGAGTGGTGTTGAGAAGAGTGAGTGGTGTTGAGTGGTGTTGAGAAGAGCGAGTGGTGTTGAGACAGAAGAGCGAGTAGTGTTGAGACAGAAGAGCGAGTAGTGTTGACAGAAAAGCGAGTAGTGTTAAGAAGAGTGAGTGGTGTTGAGAAGAGCGAGTGGTGTTGAGAAGAGCGAGTGGTGTTGAGAATAGCGAGTGGTGTTGAGAAGAGTGAGTGGTGTTGAGAAGAGCGAGTAGTGTTGAGACAGAGAAGAGTGAGTGGTGTTGAGAAGAGCGAGTAGTGTTAGCGAGTAGTGTTGAGACAGAAGAGCGAGTAGTGTTGAGACAGAAGAGTGAGTAGTGTTGAGACAGAAGAGCGAGTGGTGTTAAGAAGAGTGAGTGGTGTTGAGAAGAGTGAGTGGTGTTGAGTGGTGTTGAGAAGAGTGAGTGGTCTTGAGAAGAGTGAGTGGTATTGAGTGGTGTTGAGAAGAGTGAGTGGTGTTGAGTGGTGTTGAGAAGAGTGAGTGGTGTTGAGAAGAGTGAGTGGTGTTGAGATGAGTGAGTAGTTTTGAGAAGAGCGAGTGGTGTTGAGAAGAGCGAGTGGTGTTGAGAAGAGCGAGTGGAGTTGAGATGAGTGAGTAGTGTTGAGACGGAGAAAAGCGAGTAGTGTTGAGACAGAGAAGAGTGAGTGGTGTTGAGAAGAGCGAGTGGTGTTGAGAAGAGCGAGTGGTGTTGAGAAGTGTGAGTGGTGTTGAGAAGAGTGAGTGGTGTTGAGAAGAGTGAGTGGTGTTGAGAAGAGTGAGTTGTGTTGAGAAGAGTGAGTGGTGTTAAGTGGTGTTGAGAAGAGTGAGTGGTGTTGAGAAGAGTGAGTGGTGTTGAGAAGAGCGAGTAGTGTTGAGTCAGAAGAGCGAGTAGTGTTGAGACAGAGAAGAGTGAGTGGTGTTGAGAAGAGCGAGTAGTGTTAGCGAGTAGTGTTGAGACAGAAGAGCGAGTAGTGTTGAGACAGAAGAGCGAGTAGTGTTGAGACAGAAGAGCGAGTAGTGTTGAGACAGAAGAGTGAGTAGTGTTGAGACAGAAGAGCGAGTGGTGTTAAGAAGAGTGAGTGGTATTGAGTGGTGTTGAGAAGAGTGAGTGGTGTTGAGTGGTGTTGAGAAGAGTGAGTGGTGTTGAGAAGAGTGAGTGGTAGTGAGTGGTGTTGAGAAGAGTGAGTGGTGTTGAGTGGTGTTGAGAAGAGTGAGTGGTGTTGAGAAGAGTGAGTGGTGTTGAGATGAGTGAGTAGTTTTGAGAAGAGCGAGTGGTGTTGAGAAGAGCGAGTGGTGTTGAGAAGAGCGAGTGGTGTTGAGAAGAGCGAGTGGTGTTGAGAAGAGCGAGTGGAGTTGAGATGAGTGAGTAGTGTTGAGACGGAGAAGAGCGAGTAGTGTTGAGACAGAGAAGAGTGAGTGGTGTTGAGAAGAGTGAGTGGTGTTGAGAAGAGCGAGTGGTGTTGAGAAGAGCGAGTGGTGTTGAGAAGAGCGAGTGGTATGAGAAGAGTGGTGTTGAGAAGAGTGAGTGGTGTTGAGAATAGTGAGTGGTGTTGAGAAGAGTGAGTTGTGTTGAGAAGAGTGAGTGGTGTTAAGTGGTGTTGAGAAGAGTGAGTGGTGTTGAGAAGAGTGAGTGGTGTTGAGAAGAGTGAGTGGTGTTGAGAAGAGTGAGTAGTGTTGAGATGAGTGAGTAGTCTTGAGACAAGGAGAAGAGCGAGTAGTGTTGAGATGAAGAAGAGCGAGTAGTGTTAAGACAGAGAAGAGCGAGTGGTGTTGAGAAGAGTGAGTGGTGTTGAGAAGAGAGAGTGGTGTTGAGTGGTGTTGAGAAGAGTGAGTGGTGTTGAGAAGAGCGAGTGGTGTTGAGACAGAAGAGCGAGTGGTGTTGAGACAGAAGAGCGAGTAGTGTTGAGACAGAAGAGTGAGTGGTGTTGATGAGCGAGTGGTGTTGAGACAGAAGAGCGAGTAGTGTTGAGACAGAGAAGAGCGAGTGGTGTTGAGAAGATTGAGTGGTGTTGAGAAGATTGAGTGGTGTTGAGAAGAGTGAGTGGTGTTGAGTGGTGTTGAGAAGAGTGAGTGGTGTTGAGAAGAGCGAGTGGTGTAGAGACAGAAGAGCGAGTAGTGTTGAGACAGAAGAGCGAGTAGTGTTGAGACAGAAGAGCGAGTAGTGTTAAGAAGAGCGAGTTGTGTTGAGAAGAGCGAGTGGGGTTGAGAAGAGTGAGTGGTGTTGAGAAGAGCGAGTAGTGTTGAGACAGAGAAGAGTGAGTGGTGTTGAGAAGAGCGAGTAGTGTTAGCGAGTAGTGTTGAGATAGAAGAGCGAGTAGTGTTGAGACAGAAGAGTGAGTAGTGTTGAGACAGAAGAGCGAGTGGTGTTAAGAAGAGTGAGTGGTATTGAGTGGTGTTGAGAAGAGTGAGAGAAGAGTGAGTGGTGTTGAGAAGAGTGAGTGGTGTTGAGAAGAGTGAGTGGTGTTGAGAAGAGTGAGTGGTTTTGAGAAGAGTGAGTGGTGTTAAGAAGAGTGAGTGGTGATGAGTGGTGTTGAGAAGAGTGAGTGGTGTTGAGATGAGTGAGTGGTGTTGAGAAGAGCGAGTGGTGTTGAGAAGAGCGAGTGGTGTTGAGATGGAAAAGAGCGAGTAGTGTTGAGATGGAAAAGAGCGAGTAGTGTTGAGACGGAGAAGAACGAGTAGTGTAGAGACGGAGAAGAGCGAGTAGTGTTGAGACAGAGAAGAGTGAGTGGTGTTGAGAAGAGCGAGTGGTGGTGTTGAGAAGAGCGAGTGGTGTTGAGAAGAGCGAGTGGTGTTGAGAAGAGCGAGTGGTGTTGAGAAGAGCGAGTGGTGTTGAGAAGAGTGAGTGTTGAGAAGAGTGAGTGGTGTTGAGAAGAGTGAGTGGTGTTGAGAAGAGTGAGTGGTGTTGAGAAGAGTGAGTCAAGTCAAGTCAAGTGTATTTATATAGCGCTTTTCACAATATAAATTACATCAAAGCAGCTTCACAATATCAATCAAATAACATAACAATGTTTGTTTCTTAGTGAAAAAAACATCCACGTTTGGTAGGGCTGATCAATGGAATTAATGCTTGGTTAATTAATTTGAATATCCCCAACTGAGCAAGCCAAAGGCAACAGTGGCAAGGAACCGAAAAACTCCATCAAGTGACCTACTGGTGTCCTAAAACTCCATCAGGTGACCTAATGGAGAGAAAAAAAAACCTTGGGAGAACCCAGGCTCAGTCGGGGGCCAGTTCTCCTCTGGCGTTTATGAACTAGAGGCCGGATTTACAGTAACTGTAATTTGATACAGAATTTTGTTTTATTTTATCACTTCGGGGTGGGTACGCGAACCGGAATCACAACGTTTTATCTGTAGAGTGGGAAAGGGATCCTCCATAGGGAGAGGCTAGTTGGCACTTTAGCACTGCGTTGTCATCGGGTCCAGGCAAAGCTCCTAGTCAGATCTGGATACGGCCTGGATCCGGTAGGCTGCGGGAAAACCTCGGGATAAACAAAGACACTAAAATTAGCGTAGATGCCATTCTTCTTATGATGATGTAATGAGTACATCAGGATTTAAGGGAAGTGTTCCCAGTTCCGGCTGACCTAATCTATGCAGCCTAACATTGAATTATAGAAGTCTATAATATATTATGTGTATGCTAGGTCAAAGAGATGTGTTTTTAGTCTAGCTTTGAACTGACAGAGTGTGTCTGTTTCCCGGACAATGGTAGGAAGACTGTTCAAAGGTTTGGTGCTAAATAGGAAAAGGATCTACCGCCAGCAGTCGATTTTGAAATTCTAGGTATTATCAACTGGCCCGAATTTTGAGATCGCAATAGACGTGAAGGACTATAATGCGTTAAGAGCTCGCTCAAGTACTGCGGAGCTAAACCATTTAGTGCTTTGTAAGTAATCAACAAGTGATTGGTGTTGAGATTAGTGAGTAGTGTTGAGATGAGTGAGTAGTGTTGAGACAAGGAGAAAAGCGAGTAGTGTTGAGAAGAGTGAGAGACGGAGAAGAGCGAGTAGTGTTGAGACGAAGAAGAGTGAGTAGTGTTGAGAAGAGTGAGTGGTGTTGAGAAGAGTGAGTGGTGTTGAGAAGAGTGAGTGGTGTTGAGAAGAGTGAGTGGTGTTGAGTAGTGTTGAAAAGAGTGAGTGGTGTTGAGAAGAGCGAGTGGTGTTGAGACAGAAGAGTGAGTGGTGTTGAGAAGACCGAGTGTTGTTGAGAAGACCGAGTGTTGTTGAGAAGAGCGAGTGGTGCTGAGAAGAGTGAGTGGTGTTGAGAAGAGCGAGTAGTGTTGAGACAGAAGAGCGAGTAGTGTTGAGACAGAAGAGCGAGTAGTGTTGAGACAGAAGAGTGAGTGGTGTTGAGAAGAGCGAGTAGTGTTAGCGAGTAGTATTGAGACAGAAGAGCGAGTAGTGTTGAGACAGAAGAGTGAGTAGTGTTGAGACAGAAGACCGAGTGGTGTTAAGAAGAGTGAGTGGTGTTGAGAAGAGTTGAGAAGAGTGAGTGGTGTTGAGAAGAGTGAGTGGTGTTGAGAAGAGCTAGTAGTGTTGAGACAAGGAGAAGAGCGAGTAGTGTTGAGAAGAGTGAGTCGTGTTGAGACGGAGAAGAGCGAGTAGTGTTGAGACGGAGAAGAGCGAGTAGTGTTGAGACAAAGAAGAGCGAGTAGTGTTGAGACAGAGAAGAGCGAGTGGTGTTGAGAAGAGCGAGTGGTGTTGAGAATAGCGAGCGGTGTTGAGAAGAGTGAGTGGTAGTGAGTGGTGTTGAGAAGAGCGAGTGGTGAGTGGTGTTGAGAAGTGTGAGTGGTGTTGAGATGAGTGAGTAGTGTTGAGATAAGTGAGTAGTGTTGAGACGAAGAAGAGCGAGTGGTGTTGAGAAGAGCGAGTGGTGTTGAGACAGAAGAGCGAGTGGTGTTGAGACAGAAGAGCGAGTGGTGTTGAGACAGAAGAGTGAGTGGTGTTGAGAAGAGTGAGTAGTGTTGAGAAGAGCGAGTAGTGTTGAGACGGAGAAGAGCGAGTAGTGTTGAGACAGAAGATTGAGTGGTGTTGAGAAGAGAGAGTGGTGTTGAGAAGAGCAAGTGGTGTTGAGACAGAAGAGCGAGTAGTGTTGAGACAGAAGAGCGAGTGGTGTTGAGACAGAAGAGCGAGTGGTGTTGAGAAGAGTGAGTGGTGTTGAGAAGAGCGAGTAGTGTTGAGACGGAGAAGAGCGAGTAGTGTTGAGACAGAAGATTGAGTGGTGTTGAGAAGAGAGAGTGGTGTTGAGAAGAGTGAGTGGTGTTGAGAAGAGTGAGTGGTGTTGAGAAGAGTTGAGAAGAGTGAGTGGTGTTGAGAAGAGTGAGTGGTGTTGAGTGGTGTTGAGAAGAGTGAGTTGTGTTGAGACAAGGAGAAGAGCGAGTAGTGTTGAGAAGAGTGAGTAGTGTTGAGACGGAGAAGAGCGAGTAGTGTTGAGACGAAGAAGAGCGAGTAGTGTTGAGAAGAGCGAGTGGTGTTGAGAAGAATGAGTGGTGTTGAGAAGAGTGAGTGGTGTTGAGTGGTGTTGAGAAGAGTGAGTGGTGTTGAGAAGAGCGAGTGGTGAGTGGTCTTGAGAAGTGTGAGTGGTGTTGAGATGAGTGAGTAGTGTTGAGATGAGTGAGTAGTGTTGAGACGAAGAAGAGCGAGTGGTGTTGAGAAGAGTGAGTGGTGTTGAGAAGAGCAAGTGGTGTTGAGACAGAAGAGCGAGTAGTGTTGAGACAGAAGAGTGAGTGGTGTTGAGAAGAGTGAGTGGTGTTGAGAAGAGCGAGTAGTGTTGAGACAGAAGAGCGAGTAGTGTTGAGACAGAAGAGCGAGTAGTGTTGAGACAGAAGAGCGAGTAGTGTTGAGACAGAAGAGCGAGTAGTGTTGAGACAGAAGAGCGAGTAGTGTTGAGAGAGAAGAGCGAGTAGTGTTGAGACAGAAGAGTGAGTTGTGTTGAGAAGAGCGAGTAGTGTTGAGACAGAAGAGTGAGTAGTGTTGAGAGAAGAGCGAGTGGTGTTGAGAAGAGCGAGTGGTGTTGAGAAGAGCGAGTGGTGTTGAGAAGAGCGAGTGGTGTTGAGAAGAGTGAGTGGTGTTGAGAAGAGCGAGTAGTGTTGAGACAGAAGAGCGAGTAGTGTTGAGACAGAAGAGCAAGTAGTGTTGAGACAGAGAACAGTGAGTGGTGTTGAGAAGAGCGAGTGGTGTTGAGAAGAGCGAGTGGTGTTGAGAAGAGTGAGTGGTGTTGAGAAGAGTGAGTGGTGTTGGGAAGAGCGAGTAGTGTTGAGACAGAAGAGTGAGTAGTGTTGAGAGAAGAGCGAGTGGTGTTGAGAAGAGCGAGTGGTGTTGAGAAGAGCGAGTGGTGTTGAGAAGAGTGAGTGGTGTTGAGAAGAGCGAGTGGTGTTGAGAAGAGTGAGTGGTGTTGAGAAGAGTGAGTGGTGTTGGGAAGAGCGAGTAGTGTTGAGACAGAAGAGTGAGTAGTGTTGAGAGAAGAGCGAGTGGTGTTGAGAAGAGCGAGTGGTGTTGAGAAGAGCGAGTGGTGTTGAGAAGAGCGAGTGGTGTTGAGAAGAGCGAGTGGTGTTGAGAAGAGTGAGTGGTGTTGAGAAGAGCGAGTGGTGTTGAGAAGAGCGAGTAGTGTTGAGACGGAGAAGAGCGAGTAGTGTTGAGACAGAAGAGTGAGTGGTGTTGACGAGTGAGTGGTGTTGACGAGTGAGTGGTGTTGACGAGTGAGTGGTGTTGAGAAGAGCGAGTGGTGTTGAGAAGAGCGAGTGGTGTTGAGAAGAGCGAGTGGTGTTGAGAAGAGCGAGTGGTGTTGAGAAGAGCGAGTGGTGTTGAGAAGAGCGAGTGGTGTTGAGAAGAGCGAGTTGTGAGTGTGTGTTGTTGAGAAGAGTGAGTGGTGTTGAGAAGAGTGAGTGTTGTTGAGAAGAGTGAGTGGTGTTGAGAAGAGCGCGTGGTGAGTGTTGTTGAGAAGAGTGAGTGGTGTTGAGAAGAGTGAGTGGTGTTGAGATGAGTGAGTGTTGTTGAGAAGAGTGAGTGGTGTTGAGAAGAGTGAGTGGTGTTGAGAAGAGTGAGTGGTGTTGAGAGGAGTGAGTGGAGTTGAGAAAAGCGAGTGGTATTGAGAAGAGCGAGTGGTGTTGAGAAGAGTGAGTAGTGTTTAGACGGAGAAGAGCGAGTAGTGTTGAGACAGAAGAGCGAGTAGTGTTGAGACAGAAGAGTGAGTGGTGTTGACGAGCGAGTGGTGTTGACGAGCGAGTGGTGTTGAGAAGAGCGAGTGGTGTTGAGAAGAGCAAGTGGTGTTGAGAAGAGCGAGTGTTGAGTGAGTGTTGTTGAGAAGAGTGAGTGTTGTTGAGAAGAGCAAGTAGTGTTGAGAAGAGTGAGTGGTGTTGAGATGGAAAAGAGCGAGTAGTGTTGAGAAGATTGAGTAGTGTTGAGTCGGAGAGAAGCGAGTAGTGTTGGAGTGAGTAGTGTTGAGTGTGTGTTTG
>CM060617.1:37432843-37502843 GCA_030578275.1 Meda fulgida | reverse complement strand
GTCAGTGCGCGTCACATTCAGATCCCGAGGGTTTATAATCAGGTGAACAGCTGATGATGTCTTGTGTTTTCAGACGCTCTTCTCACCATGGTGAACAACATCGCTGCTAATGTGCTGGGCGGGCAGAGCTCAGGTGTGTTCTGACATTACTTCCTGCTGACGCCTGACTGTGTGAAACCCTGACTGTATGAATGAGCTTGTGTTTGTGCTCTTTAGGAAACTCCTCCGCTGAAGGTCTGAACGCGTCAGAAGCGGCTCTCCCTGGGTACGTGACTGTGCTCTCGCTGTCAATCATGGGAGAGGCCAGGAGAAATGACCATCAGATGGCACTCTGCATTATTTTTTGTTATTTTCAGTATAAATTAGTGGTGCAACGGATCACAGAATTAACGATTCGGATCATTTACGGTATTTTGTCATTTTTCAGATCAACAACAAAACAAAATATGTACTGTATATGGGGGGGGTTAATGGAACTTTGTTTTTCATTTTTCATTTATTACTTAAAGCTCACTTGAAGTTCTTCGATACCACATCAAAAACTACTAGCCTTACTTATTAATTCTCAGATATTATTAAAGACAAGTGATACAATTAGAACAAATACACACATTACAAGCAGAGATGAATACTAAATAACATAGTTACAAAATCTAACAGTAGTATTCAGGTACAGAAATTAATAATTAAGCTTAAATGTACAATAACATGTTCACTGTAGAAATTAAATATAGATCTTTGTTAAAGCTGTAGTTTGTTGTTTTATTAACATTAATGACACAGACAACAGCAGGAATATTAGACTGTTGTCACTTTAAGACCGAATGCACGGATCGAATATACTGACAAAAATTCGGTTTCTTTCTCAACTGTTCACTTATGACATAACTTGCCAAGACAGGTGTTAAGATGGGTAGTTTGACATAGTTTTGTGTGTGTTCAAAGGTCACAGCGTGTGTGTGTGCGCGGCTGTTCGCACACATAACACGCGAGTCCCGATTTTTGCCTCTTCTTTCGCATTTAAAATTGTTTGACTGTGTAAATTGGCAAGACAAAACACATCCAAATTATAAACTTTCATTCTACGATGGTTAAACTTAGCAGTTAATCCGCGAATCACATGCGTGCTGAACCGTGGGTGCTGGTCCATACGGATCACGATCCGTTGCACCCCTATTCCTCACTGTTCTTCATCTTATGTCATACTCATATAATTCCCGTTCTTTTTCCATCCAGGCCAGTGATGGATCAGCTGGATGTCACTGGGATCACAGAGACCAGCAGCATCACATCAGCGACACACACGGAGGCTCCACACACTGAAGACGGGTCTGTCCGGGCCGAGCCGGATGAAGACGCTCCCGTTCAGTCCAAGCCTGAGATGGAGCAGATCGTCACTCTGCTGCCCGAGGACGAGTCGGATCAGTCCTCTGGAGCAGAACCGGGAGCCCAGCGGAACGGTCATGTGATAGCAAACGCAGTGCACTCTGAATCCCGTGGCTCCTCTCTTCACGAGCTCCTCCTGCAGCGCTGCTACTCTCTTCAGGAGAGGACGACCGTCTCACGCTCTGTAATCACCTCATCTATGAGCTCAATCACAGAGAGTCCTGTCGTTCCCACGCCTGTCCCGCCGGCTCCGGAACTTCAGTCGCTGGTGTGGGATCTCTCCCCGAGCCTGACCTCAGATCTGCTGGCGTCTGTTAGTGAGAGCCTCACAGCGACACTCCCTCCGCAGAGCAGTGAGTCTGGTCCCAATCCTGATCCTGCGACGCTCCCTCCGCAGAGCAGTGACTCCGGTCCCAATCCTGATCTTGTGACCAGCTCCAGTGGAGATCAGGTAAATCCGGAGAGGATCTCGGCCACAACTGCCCTTGAGAAGGACATTCCAACTCCTACTTTTTCCGTTAGTACAGTGGAAGAGTCTCCGCTTACTCCCGTATCCGCTCTAGTGGATGAAGCAGCGCTGACTCCTAATGGGTTGGCCGAGGCCAGGAGCCTGGAGCTGTCGGAGGAGGAAAGCAGCGCTAACATGGAGGTGGACGGGGAAACGCTGGGCTCCGCCGAGGTGTCCCCTCACGGCTCCAGTCAGAAAGAGTCTGTCTTCATGAGGCTCAACAACCGCATCAAGGCGCTGGAGACGAACATGTCTCTGAGCGGACGCTACCTCGAGCAACTGAGCCAGAGGTGAGTCCCGCCGATGTCCAGCCGCTTCAGAGCGAGATCCTCACTGCCAACTTCAGGGTCATTCTTCACCTGTAACGAAGTTTGAAACACCTGAGCAGTGATGTACTGTTAGCAAAAATCCCCACACTGTCCATGTTTAGAAGAATATGTAAATATGTGCTGCGCTTTCCTCTCAATAACAAAATAAACACACCAAAAATGACAGAAAACAGCAGTTCAGAAAGCATCATATCATAGAGATGTGGATGTTTGTAGCAGTTCTGAGATTCAGACTCCAGTCATGTCACGTTTATTTATATAGCACCTTATACTATAGATTGTTCTAAAGCAGCAGCTTTACAGTATTAAACATTATAAACAATGTCAATGTCTCTTTTAGTTAGAACAGGGTGTCCGCGCGGTAGTAAAAGGTAGTCAAAAGAATCTACCAAAATTAAGGCCCATGAAAGGTACTAAAAGGTAACAAACACAATTCGACTTGGTAGTACATTTTTCATCACCACCTCAATAGCCTCTAGCATAGTTTAAAAATATATACGGTGCTAACAGGACCTGAGTGAGTCGGAGTTGATTGCAATGACGTAGAAGTAAACTGTGTGAGTTCCGTGGTTGATAGCCTATCAGCGACGCCAACAACATTTTCCGCCTTTTTACCTCAGTTGATATTAGCCACATTAGTCTGACCTCGATCGACTGAAGAGAAGAAATAAACCAGAGAAGATTTACACCTCAAAGAAGGCGTAGCCTCAGAGCCATTCCTACTGATTACATCATTGACACATGAACCAATGGGAGTTCAGAGGTGTTTACTAGCTGGACTGAACTATTCTTGAGAGTTATAATGTGTAACACCATTTAGCAGAGCTGAGCGATATGATGAGGAAGAATTTACTGTTTAATTGATGTCACAGTATGTAAATATACCCACAAGTAGAAATTTAGTCATGAAGTTTACTGAGGACTCGACACCGATGCTCACCTCAACAGTAAAATTAGGGCTGGGCGATATATCTAAATAAAAAAAAAAAAATCAATATAGTTTTAAATGTGATATGGAATTAGACCATATCGCATATATCGATATAGTTCAAATTTGCGCTGTGATCCTTGCTCCAAGCAAGCTGCTGACCTGGAGCTCTCTGCACTGCGTGCTGCAGAAGTCCCAGCCGCAAGCCATCGACGACCCGCATTACAGTGTTTCCGCTACATTCATTCTGCCGTGGTGGTCCGCCACACCAAAACCGTATTTTATGTCAAAATATCAAAGAAAATGTGATTCCTCAGGTCATGACCCCACTAAAATAACGAGTAAAGTTTACTGATGACTTGACACCGATGCGCGCCTCAACGGTGAAATACACACGTCTTCGAGTATTCACATAAAAATCTTGACACTCACCGCGTTCTGCTGGTTTCAACCTTACGTGCCGTTGGCATTGATTTTATTAGACTTATTTCAGACGCGTCTCATTGTTTGAGACTTTAAGTAGCAGCAGCCTAAAACGTCTCTGGTTACGACTGTAACTCTAGTTCCCTGAGAAGGGAACAAGACACCACGTCGGAACAACACTTTGGGGAACGCCCCCTAGTGTAGCGCCGCTGAAGCATGAATCTAAGCCAATCGTGATTGGCGTTGCGTCATGACGTAACGTGTGACAGCATACATGGAAGCTACAAAGGGACGGCTGCACACAACAGCGTTAGCTTCTGTGATAAAGCAAGTCGCTCCCAGGCAGGAGGAGGCGTGGCAAAGGGACGCAGTGTCTAGTTCCCTTCTCAGGGAACAAGGGTCACAGTCGTAACTCAAGACGGAACGACCTGCGTCGGAACGACACTTTGGGGAACGAATACCCGCTATGCCACAACGAACCCTGCCTGTCCCAGTGTGAAGCTGCTTAGGACGAAAGCACTCATGCACCCAGCGTAGAAGGGAGGTCCAGACAATAAAATCTTTTGATTGTGTGCAGAGTGGCCCATCCATCTAGCCTAGAAATCTAGACGCACCCTAGCGGCAGCAAAAATTATTTCGCAGCCAGTGTGGTCTAGCAACTCTCCATAGGCTTTTGAGCTGGAAAAACCAAACTCTGGTCAGGCCAATCACATCATGTATAGAGTCGGCGGGCGGGCGGGCTTAACATAATGACGACAGAGTTGCGACGGTTCACTGCTACTTGAAAACAAAGAATGGCTGCTGCTGGCGAACAGCTGTCTTTCGATTCGGCTTTGACCGCGACTCTGGATGATTTGAAGTTAAGCTTTTCTTTGAAACAAGAACAAAGAACGGCACTTAAGCCATTTTTAAAAAAACAAGATGTCTTTGGAGTTTTGCCGACTTCGTTGCTCTGGTTGGTTGTAGCGCTGTCCAATTGCGTGCAGAGAGAATTTGAAAGACAACCGTTTATCCCGCCCCTCGGATTGAGCCCTGTCAATGATGAGTTCCCAGACCTAACATCTTGATGTAGGTCTGGCTTGCCAGGCTACCATCCAGCCGCATCACACACCTCCTGGATCGGGGCCCCTGAGAGGTGGGCTCTAGAGGACGACATGCCTCTGGTTGAGTGAGCCCTCACGGCCAAAGGTAAAGGCAAACTGTGCACCTGATAGGCCATAGATATAGCCTGAACTATCCAGTTGCTGAGGGTCTGTTTGGAGGCCGGGATGCCCTTCCAAGGTGACCTGAAACACACCAGCAACTGGTCCGACTTCCGCCATTGAGAAGACCTCTAAACATAGATATTAAGAGCTCTGATTAGGCAGAGCAGATATCAGATGTGAGGTGGAGGATGAAAAGCCTGCAGAATCATTGGCTGTGCCGTGTTAGAAAGCACCTTAGGCCCATAGCCAGGCCTGGGATACAAGATAGCCTTAACTCTTCCAGGAGCAAACTCCAGGTACTCAGGAGGTATAGAGAGGGCCTGAAGATCTCCTACTCTTTTAAGAGAAGTGCTTTCCAAGAGAAAAGCTACCTAAAGGTTCAAAGGGGGCCTCGACCAGCCCTTCGAGAACCACTGGCAGGTCCCGCGTGTGATCTCTGGTCTGAGTCGCAGGCCTCATCCTCCAAGCCCCACGTAGGAAACGTATGACCAGTTGATGTCATCCCAGAAGCCCATCATCCAGAGGAGTGTGGATAAGAGTCACGTACACCTTGAGTGTGGACGGGGTAAGACCAGCCGAGAAGCGATCTTGGAGGAACTCCAGCACTGAAGTCACTGGGCAGTTAAATGGGTCCACCTCACGCTCTCTACACCAATTGGTGAACACATTTCATTTTAGGCCTTACAATTTCCTTGTGGAGGGAGCTCTAGAGCTGAGTATGGTCTCGACCACTCCTGCTGACAGGCCAGCTTCTAGGTACTGTGCCCCCTCAGGGGCCAGACCCACAGTTTCCATAACTCTGGCCGAGGGTGAAATATTGAGCCCTCTGCCTGCGAAAGAAGGACAGATGGGGATCTCCCACGGAGGGAAAACACAGTGATGGCCTGGCATAGCTTTTTCCTGGTCACCGCCCCACACCACCCCTAGGAATTTAGTCTTCTGGGCAGGTGCCAACGCTCTTTTCTTTGTGTTGAGTCTCAACCCCAAGCTCTGGATGTGACCAAGGATGACATCTCAATGCCGAATTGCCAGCTCCTGCGACTGGGCCAGAATAAGCCAGTTGATGATGTAATTTAGCACCCGGATGCCCTGTCAGCGGAGCTAGAGCTGCATCCATGCATTTGGTGATGGTGCGAGAGCTAGGCTTAATAGAAGAACCAGATATTGGAACACTTCACCCCTGAAAGCGAACCTCAGGAACCTCCTGTGAGATGGAAGGATGGATATGTGGAAGTATGCGTCCTTTAGATCTATTGTGACAAACCAAACCTCGGATTTGATCTGACTCACGATGGTTGGAATAGTGACAATCTTGAACCTGAATCTCCTCAGAGACCGATTCAAGTGCTTTAGATCTAAAATTGGACGCAACCCCCCATTCTTCTTGGGAATTATGAAGTAGCGTCTCCCTGTCCCGCGTAAGGAACACATTTTATGGCCTCCTTAACCAGCAGGGAGTTTACTTCCTTTTCCAATACCCGACCCTGCTCTGTTCACACCACCCCGCTGAATTTCGGTGGGCGGAAATTGAACTGCAGCCTGTAATCCTTATCTATTGTACGCAGGACCCAAGGAGAAATATTCTACTAAGGGAACCAGCCTCTCGAGGCTGATTTCGGGTATTATTCAAAATTCATTCTCAATCCCCTAAAGCGGAAAACCGATGTGTCCTGAAGCGCTCTTGATGGCAGGATACATACATCGATTTCCTGTGGGCTCAGCGGAGGAGGCGACCTTGATCACTCAGTCGCGGGTGGGGCAGCCCGAAGAGGCCCTAAGGCAGTTAGGCCCTCTTCACTGAAGCCTTCTTAGCCTGCAGGGCGGTCCTCAGATTGACCTGCTTCTGAGAAGGCTTCGGTTGAGAGCGCCATCTATGCCCTCAAGGAGGAGCTGGTGGATGGCTGCGGCTGACTACTTTAGAGCGGCGAGGAAGATATTGTTTGAAGGCTACGCCTCCTAAACCTGTCAACGACCTTATTGACAGCGTCGCCGAAATTGCCTCTCTGTGACCACCATTGCTGCCATAGAACGGCAGATGGCGCAGGCCGTTTCTTTGGTGACACGGAGAGACAAGTCTGCAGCCTTAAGTAGCTCTGCAATATCATCAGGTGCATAAATGTCTTTCAGAAGGTCGGCCTGGTATGCCTGCAGCACCGCTAGCGTGTGCAGACTAGCACTAGCCCGACCGGCAGCCATATAAGCCCTGCCCACCAAAGCAGATTTATCGCGGCAGGGTTTGGTGGGCAGCACCGGGGTTTTCAGGGATGACGCAGCATCGGGGGAAAGATATCTGGCCAGAGCATCATCTCATAGCCACTCTCTTAATATGTGGGAGTTGGACTGATGAGAAGAGTGTGGCTTCTTCCACGATTTACACAACTCGTTGCAATGAGGTTGTTCCCTCTGCTGCCGTGGACTGATCAAATATCAACCATGTGAAAGGCAGAAAGCGCAAGTGAAAAGAAAGCTGGATGTCCGCTTCCTGCCTTTCACATTGCCAGCTGATATTAAATCGGTCCACTGCACGAGAAACAACCTCCACCAGCTCCTCATATGCAGGTATATGAAGTGGCGAGTCATCTTCAAAGTCCCCGGCCTTTGTAGACAGCTCGAGCATCGGGTTCTCCAAGAAGCCCAGCGGCCTTTCCGCATAAGGAGGGAGAACATCAGAACTGGCAGTGGAATCCTGCCAGATCAATCTGCGAACCCCATGATGTGAGACCCCGAACCATGGGGAGCGTGAGCCTGATCATCATTACTGAATATGGCCAGATGGGAGGGCAACACTCGGATTCGAAGTGCTTCACAATCCGCACAGGCAGCCCCCCCCCCAAGAGCTGCCTGAGCGTGCTGTACTCCCAAGCAGTGTACACGTAACTGATGTGTGCCTACCCCCACTGAACTACCCTAACCTCACCCGTAATGAATCTAGGAAAGGGGTGCACACATCTCTTGTATTGCTGACTCGCCATGTTCATATATATGAGATCGCTTGTGACAGACAACACCAAATAGGACATACAACAACAGAACGCGCTTGCTGAAGAACAGAAAGCTAACACTGTTGTGTGTCGGCGTCCCTTTGTAGCTTCCGTGTATGCCGTCACACGTTACGTCATTCATGCTTCAGAGGCGCTACGCTGAGGGGCGTTCCTCAAAGTGTCGTTCTGATGCGGTGTGAGTTCCCTCAATAGGGAACACATTAATGTTCAACAGACCAAGAGAAAATCACAAAAAAATCAAGCTTTAATAAGAATCATACAATTTATGTAGTGTTTTAATTTGTATTTTGCTAATTTATTCCATTTTTGTAGTATGTATCTTTGTTCTGTTGTATTTTTTTTCTTGTAATTAATCTTCATTAGACTGTTCACTTGTCTTCATGACCCTTTCAAAAGTTTGAGTATCTTAGTTAGACTAGTATGAGTGTTTGCTCTGGACATGGGTATGGAGAAGTGTTGAGTTTGACTGGTATGTGAAGCGTTGTGGATGTTTACAGATATCAGATATCTGTACTGTGATGATAGTGTGAGACTGTGGTCACAGTGAGACTGGTTGATCTGGCTGTGTGCAGGTACAGGAAGCAGGTGGAGGAGATGCAGAGAGCCTTCAACAAAACCATCATCAAGCTGCAGAACACCTCCAGAACGGCCGAGGAGCAGGTCAGCAGGACACCAGATCTGTGTGTGTGTGTGTGTGTGTGTGTGTGTGTGTGTGTGTGTGTGTGTGTGTGTGTGTGTGTGTGTGTGTGTGTGTGTGTGTGTGTGTGTGTGTGTGTGTGTGTGTGTGTGTGTGTGTGTGTGTGTGTGTGTGTGTGTGTGTCGGACACCATATAACCATGTCCTCCTGCTCTTGACTTCAGGACCAGAGGCAGACGGACTCGATCCAGGTGCTGCAGGCTCAGCTGGAGAACGTGACGAGACTAGTCCTCGGCCTGTCTGTCAGTGTGAGTCGGCTACAGCAAGAGGTACTCATCCATCACCTGAGACTAGCATTCGTCCTGTTTCATGTCTGTTTCAAGCCTGCAGGATCAGGGATCCACCAATATCTAAGTTGCTGTTTTGGTGATGATGAAATTGGTGATGGTGATGATGTTAGTGACGATGATGGTAGTTCAAGTTCATTTTATTTATATAGCACATTTTATAACAGCCACTGACTGACCAAAGTGCTTTACAAAACTACAAAATTAAAAGACAATAATACCATGCATAACAGCACAGATAAGTACAGCAAACCTAAGAGCAGCCTTAAACAGGAGTAGCAAAAACATTGTCGGACTTAAAATATAAAATAAAAAAACAGAAATGGCAAAAACAGTGTCAGACTCATCAATAATAAAACAGAAATGGCAGTATCAGACTTAGATAAAAAGGAAAAACAGCATCAGACTCAAAGGAGAAATAGTAAAACTAACCAACCTTATTTATAGGCTAAGGAAAACAAGTTTTTTAAAAGTGACTTAAAAGAGGTCACAGAAGGGGCTATCCTAACTTCTATGGGCAAATTGTTCCACAGCCGAGGCCCAACCACAGAGAATACTCGATTCCCCTCTGCGTTTGAGTCTGGAATGTGGGACTAATAACAGGTTCTTGTCGCTTGATCTCAGACTTCTTAATGGAGTATATGGTTGCAGCAGTTCAGATAGGTAGCTTGGTGCTTGGTTACATAGCGATTTATAAACAAATAAAAGGATTTTAAAATCAATTCTGAAATTAATGGGCAACCAATGAAGAGACCTCAGAATTGGGGTGATATGGTCACTTTTTCGACTATTTGAGAGGAATCTTGCAGCAGCATTTTGCACTAATTGAAAATAAACTGTTTGAGTTTTCGAAATACCACGGTAAAGTGAATTGCAGTAGTTTAAGCGTGAGGTGATGAAGGCATGAACAGCCATCTCAAGAGTTTTATGATTAAGGAAAGGTTTGACTTTCGACAGCAGACGAAGTTGATAAAAACTAGAGCTTATTACAGAGGAGATTTGTTTATCAAAGTTTAAAGACTTATCTAGTTGAACGCCCAGGTTTCGTACACTTGAAGATCTAAAAGCCGATAGTCTGCCTAGGTCGAAGGTGGCAGCCTGAGGATTAACAGTGGACCCAAAAACGATGATCTCGGTTTTGTTTTCATTTAATAATAAAAATCTTTGGTCCAGACAAAATTGAACTTCATCTAGACAACTTAGTAATGATGAAAGGGCAGAAGGATAATTTCTCTTGATTGGTACATTCATTTGAGAATCGTCTGCATAACAGTAAAAAGATGCCCCATGTCTTCTTAGAATGGTGCCCAGTGGTAACATATAGAGAGAGAAAAGAGAAGGTGTTAAGATAGGCAAGGCAAGTTTATTTATATAGCACATTTCATACACAATGGTAATTCAAAGTGCTTTACATGGAAGAAATTAAAATAATCAAAAGAAATAAGAATAATTAAAACAGTTTAGAATAAAAAAATTAAATAAAATACAGTACACACAGTCGGACGAGCAGTGGCACAGTGCTCATTCAGTAAATGCATAGGTAAACAGATGTGTTTTGAGTCTGGATTTGAAAGTGACTACTGTAGGAGCACATCTGATCTCTTCTGGAAGCTGGTTCCAGCTACGGCTGGCATAGTAGCTAAAAGCACACTCACCATGCTTAGAGTTAACCCTTGGTATTTCTAGCTGATGTGATCCTAATGATCTGAGTGATCTGTTGGGTTTATATTCAGTGAGCATATCTGCAATGTATTTAGGTCCTAGGCCATTGAATGATTTATATACCAGTAATAATACTTTAAAATCAATCCTAAATGTAACTGGGAGCCAATGTAAAGACCTGAGGACTGGTGTGATGTGTTCATATGTTCTGGTTCTGCTCTGCGTTCTGTATGAGCTGACACTGTCTTATGGTCTTTTTAGGAAGGCCAGTAAGAAGTCCATTACAATAATCCACCCTGCTGGTGATGAAAGCATGCACAAGTTTCTCTAAATCTTGACTGGAAACAAAGCATCTAATTCTAGCAATATTTTTAAGATGATAATATGCTGATTTTGTTATTGCTTTGACATGACTACTGAAACTAAGGTCTGACTCTAGAGACACACCCAGATTCCTGACTTGATTTTTTGTTGTTTGATCCCTAGAGTGAAGGTATGCGTTCACCTTGAGAACTTCATCTTTGTTTCCAAACGCAATGACTTCAGTTTTGTCTTTGTTTAACTGAAGAAAGTTTTGGCACAGCCAACTGTTGACTTCATCAGTGCATTGGAACAGGGAGTCAATGGGGCTGTAATCGTTAGGCGATAGGGCCTAGTAGATCTGTGCGTCGTCTGCATAGCTGTGGTAAGAGATTTGGTTCTTTTTCATTATTTGGCTCATTGGGAGCATGTACAGGTTGAATAGGAGTGGTGCACGAATTGAGCCTTGAGGGACTCCGCATGTCATGGATGTCCACTCTGACTTATGCTCTCCTATACTCACATAATAACCTCTCCCTTCTAAGTATGACCTGAACCATTTTAGGACTATCCCAGAAAGCCCCACCCAGTTTTCCAGCCTGTCAAGAAGTATGTTGTGATCGACAGTGTCAAATGCAGCACTGAGGTCGAGTACTACTAGAACTGATAATTTGCCTTTATCAGTATTTAAGCGAATATCGTTTATTATCTTTATGAGCGCTGTCTCTGTGCTGTGATGCGGTCGGAAACCAGATTGAAAATTGTCAAAGTATCCATTCGAGCTTAAGAATTTGTTCAGCTGATTGAAGACAACTTGTTCAATGATCTTGCCTATGAAAGGAAGATTTGAGATCGGTCTATAGTTGCTTAATATGGTCTTATCCAGATTGCTCTTTTTCAGGAGGGGCTTGACAACTGCAGTTTTCAGGGAGTTCGGAAAACTCCCAGAGAGAAGTGAGGCATTAACCACTTCTAGGAGATCTGCTTTTAAGCTGTGTAACACAGTTTTGAAGAAAGATGTGGGAAGTGCGTCAAGGGCGCAGGTTGATGTTTTAAGGTGCTGTCTGGTTTCTTTCAAAATTTTGCCATCAATTTCTTTGAAATCAGACATAGTGACTACTTTCTCAGGCTTTTGTCTGATCTGTCTGACCCCAGTGCGGCTCAAGGATGTGCTGATCATCTTTCTGATATTATTGATTTTCCCAGAGAAGAAAGAAGCAAACTCACTGCACTTGCTGTCTGAGAGCATTTCATTGGGAATCTGGCTTGGGGGGTTCGTCAGTCTCTCTACAGTAGCAAAAAGAGTGCGTGTGTTGTTTATATTGCTGTTTATAATATTTGAGAAGAAAGTCTGTCTAGCTTTGCCTAGTTCCATATTGAAAGCATGGATGCTGTCTTTGTAGATGTTAAAATGGACTACAAGTTTTGTCTTCCGCCACATCTTCCGCCACATGCGCTCTGCATTTCTGCATTTTCTTTTCATATTTTGCACTGCTGTTGAGTTTCTGCAAGGTGCTTTTTGTCTACCACTCTTCCTGACTTTCACAGGAGCAATATCATCAATTACACCTTTAACTTTTGAGTTAAAAGAACCAAGGAGAAAATCATTAGCAGATATGCTTGGTGTTAAAGATATAGCCTTCATAAATAGCACACTAGTGTTCTCATTTAAGCATCTCTTCTTGACAGACACAGATCTAGCTTCAATGGCAGGAGAGATCAATATATCAAAGAAAATACAGAAATGATCAGACAGTGCTACATCCTTAATAACAATCGATGAAATGTTTAGACCCTTACTGATTAGTAAATCTAGAGTGTTCACGATTGTGTGTCGGTCCATGTACATGCTGAGTCAGATCAAAAGTTTTTAAAACAGTTTTGATTTCTTTTGCCATATTGGTTTCTGCATTATCTATGTGAATGTTAAAATCTCCAGCAATAGCAAAACAGTCAAACTCTGAGTAAATTGTTGATAACAGCTCTGTAAAGTCCTCAGCAAAGGCTGGAGAGTATTTTGGGGGCCTGTAAACAATGATAAGTAAAATGCGTGGAGCACCTTTTAAGTCAAGTCAAGTATATTTATATAGCGCTTTTCACAATATAGATTGTACCAAAGCAGCTTCACAGTATCAATCAAAATAACATAACAATGTTTGTTTTTTAGTGGAAAAACATCCACGTTTGGTACGGCTGATCAATGGTAATAATGCTTGGTTAATTAATTTGAATATCCCCAACTGAGCAAGCCAAAGGCAACAGTGGCAAGGAACCGAAAAACTCCATCAAGTGACCTACTGGTGTCCTAAAACTCCATCAGGTGACCTACTGGTGTCCTAAAACTCCATCAGGTGACCTACTGGTGTCCTAAAACTCCATCAGGTGACCCACTGGTGTCCTAAAACTCCATCAAGTGACCTACTGGTGTCCTAAAACTCCATCAGGTGACCTACTGATGTCCTAAAACTCCATCAAGTGACCTACTGGTGTCCTAAAACTCCATCAGGTGACCTACTGGTGTCCTAAAACTCCATCAGGTGACCTACTGGTGTCCTAAAACTCCATCAAGTGACCTACTGGTGTCCTAAAACTCCATCAGGTGACCTACTGGTGTCCTAAAACTCCATCAGGTGACCTACTGGTGTCCTAAAACTCCATCAAGTGACCTACTGGTGTCCTAAAACTCCATCAGGTGACCTACTGGTGTCCTAAAACTCCATCAAGTGACCTACTGGTGTCCTAAAACTCCATAAAACTCCATCAGGTGACCCACTGGTGTCCTAAAACTCCATCAGGTGACCTACTGGTGTCCTAAAACTCCATCTGGTGACCTACTGGTGTCCTAAAACTCCATCAGGTGACTTACTGGTGTCCTAAAACTCCATCAGGTGACTTACTGGTGTCCTAAAACAGGTGACCTACTGGTGTCCTAAAACTCCATCAGGTGACCTACTGGTGTCCTAAAACTCCATCAGGTGACCTACTGGTGTCCTAAAACTCCATCAGGTGACCTACTGGTGTCCTAAAACTCCATCAGGTGACCTACTGGTGTCCTAAAACTCCATCAAGTGACCTACTGGTGTCCTAAAACTCCATCAAGTGACCTACTGGTGTCCTAAAACTCCATCAAGTGACCTACTGGTGTCCTAAAACTCCATAAAACTCCATCAGGTGACCCACTGGTGTCCTAAAACTCCATCAGGTGACCTACTGGTGTCCTAAAATTCCATCAGGTGACCTACTGGTGTCCTAAAACTCCATCAGGTGACTTACTGGTGTCCTAAAACAGGTGACCTACTGGTGTCCTAAAACTCCATCAGGTGACCTACTGGTGTCCTAAAACTCCATCAGGTGACCTACTGGTGTCATAAAACTCCATCAGGTGACCCACTGGTGTCCTAAAACTCCATCAGATGAC
The DNA here is from genome assembly GCA_030578275.1 of Meda fulgida. Classification (NCBI taxonomy): domain Eukaryota; kingdom Metazoa; phylum Chordata; class Actinopteri; order Cypriniformes; family Leuciscidae; genus Meda; species Meda fulgida. The sequence continues at coordinate 37,488,699 of CM060617.1, read as the reverse complement.
TTAATAGAGAGAAACAAAACCTTGGGAGAACCCAGGCTCAGTCGGGGGCCAGTTCTCCTCTGGCGTTTATGAACTAGAGGCCGGATTTACAGTAATTGTAGGATAAAAAAATTATATGAATGCCTGGCTGAAGAGATGCGTCTTTAGTCTGGTTTTAAACTGGGAATGCGAGTCTGAGCAACGAACAATATCAGGAAGGCTATTCCAGAGCTTTGGAGCTAAATGTGAAAATGCTCTCCCTCTTTTGGTGGATCTGGATATCCTAGGAATGACCAGAAGCCTCGAGTTTAGTGATCTTAAAGAGCGCGATGGATTATAGGGCGATAGAAGATCCGTTAAATAGACTGGATCTAAACCATTTAGGGCTTTATAGGTCAGTAGCAATACTTTATAATTTATAGGTACTATAGAACTTTATAGGTAACCAATGTAGTGATGATAAAATCTGTGTTATATGATCATAATTTCTTGATCTAGTAAGAACTCTAGCGGCTGCATTTTGGACTAACTGTAGCTTGTTTATTGAAGATGCAGGACAACCAGCTAATAAAGCATTACAGTAAGTAGTTATTACCGGACACCATGTGTCAAAATGATTGATGACTTCCGGTTGACCTTTGACTTTTTCCGGTCCCGCCTTTTCCGGGTGTGCATCCGGTATCTATAGATAAGGATTGACCTATTGACCCCACCCATCCAATCGATTATGTGTTTTGACAGGTTGTGCATCCGGCCTCTATTGTTAAGGGTCAAGCAGTTGACCCCGCCTATCCGATCAATGAAATGTTTTGACCATCTGGCCTCTATTGATAAGGGTTGTGGTGTTGAGCTATCTGATCAATCAAGTGTTTTGACATAAGCATTGTGCGTTTTTATGGTAGAAAGTTTGAAGCGGTTGTTATAGAACATGTATCACCGGCATTCCAGAGGCCATTGTGGTTTCCTGTGTAATGTGAGAGGAAAAAAGTCAGTGTCACAGGCTGTCCCTCTCCTCCCTCTGCATGTGTCACAGACGCTCCCCCTCCCTCTGCATGTGTGTCACAGACGCTCCCCCTACCTCTGCATGTGTGTCACAGACACTCCCCCTACCTCTGCATGTGTGTCACAGACGCTCCCCCTCCCTCTGCATGTGTTACAGACGCTCCTCCTCCCTCTGCATGTGTGTCACAGACGCTCCCCCTCCCTCTGCAAGTGTGTCACAGACGCTCCCCCTCCCTCTGCATGTGTGTCACAGACGCTCCCCCTCCCTCTGTATGTGTCACAGACGCTCCCCCTCCCTCTGCAAGTGTGTCACAGACGCTCCCCCTCCCTCTGCAAGTGTGTCACAGACGCTCCCCCTCCCTCTGCATGTGTGTCACAGACGCTCCCCCTCCCTCTGTATGTGTCACAGACGCTCCCCCTCCCTCTGCATGTGTGTCACAGACGCTCCCCCTACCTCTGCATGTGTGTCACAGACGCTCCCCCTCCCTCTGCATGTGTGTCACAGACGCTCCTCCTCCCTCTGCATGTGTGTCACAGACGCTCCCCCTCCCTCTGCAAGTGTGTCACAGACGCTCCCCCTCCCTCTGCATGTGTGTCACAGACGCTCCCCCTCCCTCTGTATGTGTCACAGACGCTCCCCCTCCCTCTGCAAGTGTGTCACAGACGCTCCCCCTCCCTCTGCAAGTGTGTCACAGACGCTCCCCCTCCCTCTGCATGTGTGTCACAGACGCTCCCCCTCCCTCTGCATGTGTGTCACAGACGCTCCCCCTCCCTCTGCATGTGTGTCACAGACGCTCCCCCTCCCTCTGCATGTGTGTCACAGACGCTCCCCCTCCCTCTGCATGTGTGTCACAGACGCTCCCCCTCCCTCTGCATGTGTGTCACAGACGCTCCCCCTCCCTCTGCATGTGTGTCACAGACGCTCCCCCTCCCTCTGCATGTGTCACAGACGCTCCCCCTCCCTCTGCATGTGTGTCACAGACGCTCCCCCTCCCTCTGCATGTGTGTCACAGACGCTCCCCCTCCCTCTGCATGTGTCACAGACGCTCCCCCTCCCTCTGCATGTGTGTCACAGACGCTCCCCCTCCCTCTGCAAGTGTGTCACAGACGCTCCCCCGCCCTCTGCATGTGTGTCACAGACGCTCCCCCTCCCTCTGCATGTGTGTCACAGACTCTCCCCCTCCCTCTGCATGTGTGTCACAGACGCTCCCCCTCCCTCTGCAAGTGTGTCACAGACGCTCCCCCTCCCTCTGCATGTGTGTCAAGAATTAAAAAGGAGTCAAATCGGGATGAATAATGCGCTATGAAGCAGTAACCATTATATCGCGGTTGTCTGAAGCGATTGATTAGCTTAGCGATACAGTCGGTACCGTGAGTGGTAAATTTCTCCCCTTTGAATGTGATGGCGCAAACAAAATTGGCCTCGTGTCTACCGTTTTCGTAACGCGTTTCAAAATCGTAGAAGATGTATTTCTCACACAGTTCCTTAGGCGGTAGGGGCTGTATGAAGCATTGATGCTCACCATCCCCCGTCAGACGCTCCCGACAATGCACACATCTGTCCGATGCGCATGTGTGTTTGGTTTTCTTGTCGGCCGGTTTAACGTCATAACGCCTGTTACATAGTTTGCAAAATTTTATAATATCGCAGGCGGGGTGTTCCTTACTGGTAGGCGAGTTTTTTTATGCATTTCGAAGCAATAGGCAGATTTACAGTAACGCAGACAATCGGGGCAATGTATGATTCTTACAGGGAACGTGTAACAATCGGCGTCGAAACAGATGTTGCAGACATGCTTACATCGATGGTCTCTGCGACAGCTATAACTTTTATAGCAGAATGAGCACACGTATCTAGAACCCATGAATCCCTCCAAATTAAGTATCATGTAATAATGATCTTTGTGGATGTATAGGAAAACTGTTTTTGGGTGGGGTTCGTCAGAATTTTTGAACGTTTCTACGATCATAGCATTAGATCTGTGAAATACGACAATTTTAATGTCTAGCGCACGTTCAAACCATGCTATGTCGTCAAGACCGATTCGATCTTGGATTGAGAAGCCGGCGTTGTTTTGGATAGCGGTAGCCAGTTTTTCTAACTCGTTCTCGGGTAATTGGGGGCTAAGAAAACGGGCGAGACAGATGGAGAAACACAAATTATTCGAAATATTTGTGGGGCAGAATAAGTTCTTCTTTTTTCTTTTAATCACCTCATCAACAGCCAGATCTGTTAGTTTACGTCGACCCCCGCCTTGTCGGTTTAAGACTACAGACGCGACGATTTCAACGGACTGGTCGGATAGTATCCGATTGTTGCTCTGTAAAACTTTTTCAATTTGATCAAAAACCGGATCGATGTCATAATTATTACCGCGAGTTAAAATCCCGCTGACGGGTTCTTGGAGACTGGGAGCTGACAATGTAATATTGATTACGGGATCACTCTGGTCGAATTCTCTAGCAAAATTAACAATCCCTGCTAACATGTCGTGTAAGTAAGTATGATAAGAGGCTAAATCTGTAGAGTTAATCTCTCTCAGATTCATAGTCCTTCTCAGCGTTACGCCATTGAAACGAGGTCGTGGTAAAACATGATATCCGTTAACGTCCCCACCGTCGCGAATCAATCTATCGATGTCGGTACGGCTTAATCGAGGCTGTGTAGTAGAATCAACATTACCTGATGTAGATGGTTGTGATGTATCATCACCGTCAGGGAGCTCTGGTGATTGCGATGGTTGGTTGTTTAAAACACCGGCGAATTGTACAATAGGATCGAACAAATTCATGTTTGGATTTACAGCTAATTCGAAAAGATCCAAATTAGCGACGGGTTGCGAAGATTCTAAATTAACCAAATAGTCTTCTAAAGAATTTGGAAGCATACTTAGCATTTCGATTTCGTCCGGTGACAGTTCTGTATCGTCAGCGTCAAAGCTTTTAGCACCCTCCATTTTAGATTTCAGACCAAAACATGAAATATAAAAAGCATACACGAAATAGTACAAAATCAGAGTATATGTAAAAAGTATAAAAAAGCATACATGAAATAGAAATAAATGAAATGCGTGATTTGATAACACAACTCTATTTTACTCATCCGACTGTTCAACGAGAATGAGAAGATGATGAATCAAAAGTATCAGTTCGCGATGGAATTCGGCGAACATGTGCTCGTTTCTATTGACACGACGAAATATTTTGTCACCCAAATTTCGAATAAATCGATCTTGCGTATCGATCCTATCATGTATCTCCTGCTGAGAGTAGCGAAGATCTCGGCTAAATGAGGATAATCTACTATGTGTTGCAATCTGCGCATCACAAACCTGAACTTGCAGTGTTTCTATTCTACCAAGTGCTTCGATATGTGCGTCGCGAAGCTCAGCATGGAATGTCTCTAAACGGTTTTGTGTATCGGTGTGTGCATCACGAAACTGCTGTCTCAATGATTCTACTGAATCAATAAGCGCATACATCAGAAGGGTAGGATGCTCATCATCAGCCGGCCGAGTCACTGGTACTAATTCTTCTGCATCGATATCTCCTTGATCTTCTTCCGACGATTGGTGAAAGCAGTTGTTTTCATCTATAGTTTGATTAGTTTTTATGATCGATACCTCGTTGTTGAGCCCGCTCGCCCAAGAACCACAGGACCATGCTTCCAGTTGATCGCTATTCCAATCCGTCATATCATTATGCTTTCCGGTCGAACCTATTGTGTAGAAAAATAACAAAATCATAATCGTCTTGTTCAATTTAGATTTTTAAACTTCCGATAATGTAGTTAGTCTTACCGTAAAACACTGTCGTACCAGGACTGAGGTGATAGTTGCATGGCCTACTGGCAGATGGACCAGCAGACTGGTTGATAGCCAAGCTACCAGGGGTAATGGCAGGCGGAGTAGCCGGTGGGGTGTTAGGTAGAATGGCCAGAGGGACGGCAGGAGAACCTGCATGCGGGGTGATAGGACTGGGGGGTGGTACGGCAAGCGGTGTGGATGGCGTGGTATCGGACGTGCTGGAACCGTCGGTCTTTCTGACCTTTCTCAAAGGTTCATCGCACGGTCCTGCACTCTCACCGTCATTATCGACATATGTAAGATCCACGACATCTAATACTGCGAATTAAAAATTATGTTAAAATAAAATAATTCATTTTAATTTGTAAAACAATATAAAAGTTCTCACATGCGTCATTAATGGCTTGGAAGACAACCAATTTAATGTTCGGGGTATTTGTGCCTGGAAAGTATAAAACCTGTTTATGCATGAAAGACAAATTGGTGAGATGATTTTATACACATCAACTCTGAATAATAAAACACATACGCATGTAATGTAATGTAACCCGCATCTACAACCTTCAGCGTCGAGAGGGTAACTGACGCTAGAATCTAAATGGCTGTTCTTTTAACAAATTTGGCCAATACACACACACACACACGCTCGCGCACACGCACACACACACAAAAATAACAAATAAAAAATATATAATAATAATGAATAAAAATAAATAAATGAAAAGAATTTATATAATTAAGTTAAAAAAGATTATCAATCCTAAAATCAAATCAGCATGTCATAACAGTTAAAACCACTAGATGGAGCTATTTCGCAAATCAGCATGTCATACCAGTTACAACCACTAGATGGACCTATTTCACAAATCAGCATGTCATACCAGTTACAACCACTAGATGGACCTATTTCACAAATCAGCATGTCATACCAGTTACAACCACTAGATGGACCTATTTTACAAATCAGCATATCATACCAGTTACAACCACTAGATGGACCTATTTCACAATCAGCATGTCATACCAGTTACAACCACTAGATGGACCTATTTCAAAAATCAGCATGTCATACCAGTTACAACCACTAGATGGACCTATTTCACAAATCAGCATGTCATACCAGTTACAACCATTAGATGGAGCTATTTCACAAATCAACATGTCATACCAGTTACAACCACAAGGTGGACCTATTTCACAAATCAGCATGTCATACCAGTTACAACCACTAGATGGACCTATTTCACAAATCAACATGTCATACCAGTTACAACCACTAGATAGACCTATTTCACAAATCAGCATGTCATACCAGTTACAACCACTAGATGGACCTATTTCACAAATCAGCATGTCATACCAGTTACAACCACTAGATGGACCTATTTCACAAATCAGCATGTCATACCAGTTACAACCACTAGAATACCAGTTACAACCATTTCACAAATCAGGATGAAGTACACACATGCCCGTGGCTAGGGGTGTTATGTGGAGCCAGTTTTAAAACACTAACAACAACAATAACAACTTTCAGACAGCGAGCGTCTGACTGCCGAAGGGGTACGGAGGAACTCTACAGGTTTCGCCTGAGTGGGGAACTCGACTGGAGCAGAAAAGCGCACGTATCCGCTCCATGTGGAGGGGAGTGGCGTAGCAAGCCGACACAAGAGCGGGAACTTCGGTGTTACCGGCTGGTTGAAGCGAGCACACAGGAAGAAACCGGCTCAACACGTAGGCTATAAAACCTAGCGAACGTGTTAGGTGTCGCCCAGCCCGCAGCTCTACAGATGTCTGTCAGCGAGGCGCCGTGTGCCAGCGCCCAAGAAGAAGCGACACCCCTAGTGGAGTGGGCTCTCAACCCGGGCGGGCAAGGCACGCCTTGGGCTTCGTAAGCCAAGGCGATGGCATCCACTATCCAGTGGGCCATCCTCTGCTTGGAGACAGCCTTCCCTTTCTGCTGACCTCCGTAACAGACGAAGAGCTGATCTGAGGTCCTGAGGCTTTGAGTTCTGTCCACGTACAGGCGCAGAGCGCGGACGGGACAGAGAAAAGCCAGGGCTGGGTCTGCCTCCTCCGAAGGCAGTGCTTGCAGATTCACCACCTGGTCCCGAAAGGGAGTGCTGGGAACCTTGGGCACATATCCGGGCCGGGGTCTCAGGATCACATGAAAGTTAGCCGGGCTGAATTCCAGGCACGATTCGTCGACCGAAAATGCATGCAGGTCCCCTACCCTCTTGATGGAGGCCAATGCAACCAGGAGTACTGTTTTACAGGACAGAATTTTTAACTCTGCTGACTGCAAAGGCTCAAAGGGTGGTCTCTGAAGTGCCGAAAGGACCAGAGACAAATCCCAAGAAGGTAAAGAGAGCGGGCGAGGAAGATTTAGTCTCCTTGCCCCCCTCAGGAACCTGACGATCAGGTCGTGCTTTCCCAGTGACTTACCTTCAACTGCATCGTGATGTGAGGCGATAGCGGCAACATACACTTTAAGGGTGGAGGGAGACAGCCTTCGCTCCAACCCATCTTGCAGGAAGGAAAGCACGGCTCTGACCGAGCAAGATCGGGGGTTCTCCTTATGAGAAGAACACCAATCAACGAACAGGTTCCACTTCAACGCATAGAGGCGCCTCGTAGAGGGGGCTCTAGCGGAAGTGATGGTGTCAACTACCGCCTGGGGTAGGTCACCTAGAACCTCCGCGTCCCGTCCAGGGACCAGACATGGAGTTTCCAGAGGTCTGGACGCGGGTGCCACAAGGTGCCCCGTCTCTGAGAGAGCAGGTCCTCTCTCAGAGGAATGGGCCAGGGAGGGGCTGTCGCGAGGAGCACCAGTTCCGGGAACCAGGTCCGGTTGGGCCAATACGGCGCCACTAACAAGACCTGCTCCTCGTCCTCCCTGACTTTGCACAAGGTCTGTGCAAGAAGGCTCACTGGGGGAAACGCATACTTGCGTAGACCTGGGGGCCAGCTGTGTGCCAGAGCATCCGTGCCGAGGGTCCCCTCGGTCAGGGAAAAGAACAACTGGCAGTGAGACGTGTCCGGGGCGGCAAACAGATCTACCTGTGCGGTCCCGAAGCGCCTGAAAATCAGCTGGACCACCTGGGGATTGAGTCGCCATTCTCCTGTTAGCACCTGCTGCCGTGAGAGCTCGTCGGCTGCACGGTTGAGCAGGCCCGGAATATAAATGGCACGAAGCGACCTCAGATGCTTCTGACTCCAAAGGAGGAGATGGCGGGCGAGTTGTGACATGCGGCGGGAGCGTAGACCACCCTGACGGTTGATGTACGCAACGGTCGCAGTGCTGTCCGTACGGACCAGTACATGCTTGCCTAGTAGCGGCGTTTTGAAGCGGCCCAGCGCAAGATGAACTGCTAACAACTCGAGGCAGTTGATGTGCCAATGCAGTTGAGGCCCCGTCCACAGACCTGAAGCTGCATGCCCGTTGTACGTGGCCCCCCACCCGGTGGCAGAGGCATCCGGGGCCTCGGTGAGGCGCGCTGTCATATTGATCGAGTCCAGCTCCATACCGAGAAAAGAGATCCTCTGCCCGGGGGTGAGTTTGCTCTTTTCCCAGTTGACCCGAAGCCCTAGGTGGCTGAGGTGACTGAGCACCATGTCCCTGTGTTCGCACAACTGCTCTCTCGACTGGGCAAGAATAAGCCAGTCGTCAAGGTAGTTGAGAATGCAAACACCACGCTCGCACATGGGAGCAATGGCCGCATCCGCGACTTTCGTGAAGACACGGGGCGACAGGGCCAGCCCGAAGGGTAAGACTTTGTACTGATATGCCCGCCCCTATAACGCAAAATGAAGAAACGGTCTGTGTCGAGGGAGAATCGAGACATGAAAGTACGCGTCCTTCAGGTCGATCGCTGCAAACCAATCTTGGGGACGGATGCATTTGAAAATGCGTTTCTGCGTAAGCATCTTGAACGGCAGCCTGTGAAGGGACCGGTTCAGGACACGCAGGTCCAAGATTGGCCGTAACCCACCGCCTTTCTTGGGTACAATGAAGTACGGGCTGTAGAAGCCGGTCTTCATATCGGCTGGAGGGACCGGCTCGATCGCGTCCTTCGCCAGTAGGACTGCGATCTCTGCCCTGAGCACAGGGGCACTGTCCGCCAGAACACGGGTGAACTGAATGCCCCTGAAGCGCGGGGGCCGCCGGGCGAACTGAATCGCATAGCCGAGTCTGACAGTACGGATGAGCCAGCGGGACGGGCTGGGAAGCGCTAGCCAGGCTCCCAGACACCGCACAAGCGGGACCAACGGGACCACAGACGTACCCGGGGTGGGGCATGGGGCATGCCGACTCTACTCGGACGGCATAGCGGCCCGGAGTGGGGTCTGGGTGTGAGGTGCGACACATACCTGCTTCCGTCGAAGAGCAGAGTGAGTGTGCGGAGGCATCACTGCGTCCGGGACACAGCCACTGCTGCTCGCTGGCGATAGAAGAGGGGCCTGAGGGTGACAAGGCATAGCGTCGTCGACCGCCAAGCGCGCCTTTTGGGACCCAGAGGTTTCAGAAATTGCTCTTCCATTGAAATTGAATGGCCCGGGGGCCAGTGGCGGAACAGAAACAAAAGGAAACAAAAGATTCTCCGCCCGGCCCTCCACCGGGGGAAGGAGCGGCGCGTTCACCATCTCCTGAAGAGCAACTTGATCCACCTCCGGGTCGCCCGTCTCAGGGACGTTTGCACCTCCGCTTGCCACCTGGCTTGGCAGCGGCCTGGACGGGCGTGGTCGGCTTCCTGCGGCTTGCTCCACGCTGAGGCCTAGATGAAGGCTGCTGCTGAGGCTTCGCGGGAGCGGAGGACGCCGAAGGAGGCCGACCTCGGCGACGAGTAGACGGAGGGACTGCAGCCGGCGGACAGGTGGGAGCAGCAGCGGTCCGCCGGGGCAGGATGTGTCGGATGGCCTCCGTCTGCTTCTGGGTGGCCAAGAACTGTTGGGCAAAGCTCTCGACCGCGTCGCCGAATAACCCAACCTGGGAGAGAGGGGCATCCAGGAACCGATACTTGTCAGTGTCCCTCATGTCAGCCAGGTTGAGCCAGAGGTGGCGCTCCTGGACCACCAGGGTGGACATCGCCTGACCAACGGAACGTGCGGTTTCTTTCGTCGCCCGGAGGGCGAGGTCAGTTGCCACACGGAGCTCACGGAGGAGCTCTGGGTCAGAACCACCCTCGTTCATGTCCATGAGCGCCTGGGCCTGATGGACCTGCAGAAGCGCCATGGCATGGAGGGCGGAAGCAGCCTGTCCACAGGCTCTGTAAGCCTTCGCCGTAAGACCGGACGAAAACTCACATGCCTTGGACGGGAGGCGCGGATTGCCCCGCCAGGAGAAAGCGGACGCTGGACACAACTGCATCGCAACAGCACGCTCCACCGGCGGAACATCCACATACCCCTTAGCCACCCCACCGTCGAGGGTGGTGAGGAGGGAGGAGCCACTAGGGCGGCTTCTGGCACTATTCGGCGCCGTCCACGTCCTAGTAAGCTCCTCATGCACTTCCGGAAAGAAAGGTACCGGGGCGGCGCGCTGGGAACCAGCACGGCCCGCCCCGAGAAACCAATCGTCCAACCGGGAAGGTTCGGGACGTGGTGGAGGGTTCCACACAAGCCCGACCTTCTCGGCGGCCCGGGAAAGCATAGCCGTCCATTCTGGATCGGACTCGGGCAACGCTACACGCCCCGAAGGGGGCAACGCAGCCGAATCCTCATCTCCAGAGGAACGAAGCTCCCCCTCCGATGCTGCAATCGACATCTGATCGTCAGGTGGAGCCCCAAAGGAGACGAGTGGTCGTCCAAGAGAAGGACCAGCACGCTCGTTTGAAGGCTCCAACGGCGGTAGCGCTTGTGAGGCGTGAGGGGCCCACGGAGATTGCCTCGCCAGGGTAGCCCTCACGGTAATCCTCAGATCACCCTGGTCATGCACAGAAGTAGGTCTATTCTGAGGTCCAGAATAGACACTAGATCGGGGCATAGGCGAGGGGACTGCACCTCCCTTGAGGTAAGCGAGTCTCGATCTTAGCGCTATCATAGTCATATTCCCGCAATGGGAACATGAGCTATTCACAAAAGCTGCCTCAGCATGCTGAATGCCCAAACACGAGATGCAGCTATTGTGGCCGTCGCCTGGCGCCAGGGTATGACCGCATCCAGAAACGCACAAGCGGAATGACATCCTGAAAAGGACGCAGGGTCACGCTTGTGTTGCTCTTCTAGTAAAAAATAACAAACAGGAAAAAATAAAATAAAAGCTCTTTTAGTGCTGAAGCACCCAGGGATGGCCGCAGTGTAATCGGGGTACACTCTCAATGAGGAACGCCCACGAGACCGACACAGTCACACACACACACAAACCAAGCTGTGAAAACAGCTGTTGTGAAAATGCTCGCAGCCACCGCTGATCGCGCCGTCACACCAGCACTGGATAGAGCCTTCTCCTTTCTCGTATTTAGCAGTCTGTAGCTCAGAAGTCAAGCTCGGCTCCGAAGCGAAAGACAATGAGTGCGTGCGCCCGCTTCCTGTTTATACCCGCGCTGCGGGGCGGGGGCGCGTGACGCTTTCACGCACGCCAACGTTCATTGGCTTGTTCTGTAGATACTCGAAGTTGATAGGGCTCCCTGAAGTGATCCCATTACGTCGCCACGTCGACGTCACGTCGAACGTGAGCGACTGAAGGGGAACTTTTTTCTCCAACCACTCTTGTTTGAATAACGACTTCCTATTAGACATAATGGTCCTATTATTCCACAGGGTGGATCCATGAGACGTGAAGTTGTGAGTAAATATAATTTTCCAGTATTGCAAAATCTGCTTGTGAAAATTTGAAAGCTTAATTGGCAATTTAGTAATCTCAAAATCACATTTCAGCAAAAACTCCAGTCCTCCGACTCTCTTAAATACACACTTTGGTATATGAAACCACATTGAATTAGGCTGTGCTAAGTATGATTGTATCCAATTCAATTTAAGTACTCCAATCATTGATTCACATTCAGTGGCTTTCAGCCCTCCATTTTTATAGTCTTTAATCATCTGGGACTTTTTTATATAATGAGTTTTACTTTTCCAAATAAAATTAAAAATGACAGAGTTAACCTTTTTTATCAGTTGAGGAGAAACATAAAGGGAATAAGATGGGTAAATTAGTTTAGATATTCCTTCTGCTTTTGTCAAAAGGATTCTGCCCATAATAGATAGAGCTCTCGTAAGCCAGTGATTGAGAGATTTTTTCATACTATTTATTCTCTCTTCTATATTTACTAGTTCTCTTGTATTTGAATCTTTAGATATTGTTAAACCAAGGTATTTTTACTTCAGTTTTAACTGGAATAGAATCTAAACTTTCCTCATCACACAAATACAAAGGTAGCAATTCACATTTTTTAAGGTTTAAGCACAGACCCGATGCTCTTGAAAAAAAAGAAATAATATTCAGGGCTTTCTCAATTATAGATTTGTCTTTTAAAAATATTACTGTATCATCAGCAAATTGACTGATTCGATACTCATAGCCACAAATGGTTATTCCTTTTAATTGAGGATGGTTGACAATTAAGTAAGCTAGCATTTGAGTACATAGTATAAACAATTTTGGAGAGATTGGACAACCCTGTCTGATTCCACACAAAATTTCAATTCTAGGAGTCATTCCAGGATTGAGGGATATATAACTATAAATATCATTATATAACATTTTAATAACCTTGCAAAACCCTTCTCCAAAACCAAACTTTTTAAGAGTTGTAAATATAAATTCATGCTCCACGGTATCAAATGCTTTAAAAAAATCTATAAATAAAATAAGGCTATCTGATTGTATCATTGAATTATAATCGATCATATCAAGAATTAACCTAATGTGATTTTGAATATACCTTCCCTTTATAAATGCTGAATGAAACTCCTCAACAAGTTTCTCTAGTACAAGTTTTAGACGATTAGTATTAACCAAGCCAATTAACTTATAATCGGTGCATAGTAGAGTTATTGGTCTCCAGTTATCTAGTGACAACAATTGTTTCTTGGGTTTGGGTAGCAAGGTTATTAATCCTGTTTTCATTGTAGGGGATAAGCTCCCTTTCTGTATGCATTCCAAAAATGCATTATATAATAATTTCCTTATATCCTTCCAGAAATGCTTTAAAAATTCTGTTGTTAAACCGTTGATACCTGGTGATTTGCCATTTTTCATTTGTTTTATTGCCACATCTATTTCTGCTATAGTCAACTCATCATCGATTAAGTTTTTATCATTCTCATTTAATTTTTGAATATTATCTGTAATATTTTCAAATAAAGAATCACAATCTGCCTTTTTAAATTTAGATCTATAAAGGTTACGATAGAAAAGCCAAATTTCATTCTGGATTTCTTTATGATCTTCAATTATAATATCATTAATCTCAAGCTTATTAATTTTTTTCTTTGTCTGTCTTTGTTTTTCAAGGCCGAAAAAATATGATGAACTTTTTTCTCCTTTTTCAATCCATCGGGCTCTTGAGCGGATATAAGCTCCATTTTTTTTTCCGAATACAACTCATCTAACTGAGATTGTAACTCATGAAGTTTTGCTGAGTTTTCAGATGATTCTTGTGAATTAACTGCCAATAAATTTATATCCCCAATCAATTCCTTTTGTTTTTGTTTTCTCATCATTGATAAGAATTTTCCTGTATCAACGGCTAATATTTTGACCTTAAATTTAAACCATTCCCATTTACTCATACAAGACATGTCAAGCTTTTCAATCTCCTCAATGAGAGTCATCACCTTTTGACAAAAGCTATCATTATTTAACAAATCATTATTGAATTTCCAAATATTAGGAGAGAACTGAGGTTTCTTAGAAATGGATAAAGACATCATGACCATACAATGATCCGTAAGTGGGGAAGCTGAAATGAAACAGTTTGAAACATCCTTACATAGTTCATTAGTAATCAGCCAATAATCTAATCTTGAGCATTGTCCGTTGCCTGAGGGGTTAAACCATGTATATTGAACGTTGTTTGGGTTAGGTATTCTCCAGTAATCAACTACATTTGTTGTTGTACACAGATTCAGTATTGTATCATTATACACAGACTGTGTACTACTATGGGGTTTTCGGTCTAACCATGAATCAGGTGCTATATTAAAGTCTCCCCCCATTATCACATTTACTGATTTATAAGTTATTTTCCATTCGTTAACCATATTCGCAAGTTTCTCAAACAATTCTCTATTAGCCACTTTGTTATTATAACCGTAAACACATAATAATATATAACATATGTCATTTATTTCCACCACTACCATTAACCAGTGACCTTCTGTATCCTCTTTGTGAACAATTACTGAGCCTTCAAATCTATTAAATAATAACATCACTCCAGCTGAATGAGAAGATCCATGTGCAAACAGGGCTAAATCACCCCATTGTGTCTTCCAAAATTTTTCATCATTCAAAACAGAATGAGTCTCTTGTAAGAATACGCAATTTGCTTTTTGTTCCTTGCAAAATAAAAAAATGGCTTTACGTTTAACACTATTTTTTAACCCCCTGACATTCAAGGATATAAAAGAAATAGACATAGATTAATTGTACAATACGAACTTTAACATTCTAATATGCAGGAGTGAACATGTTGTCCTTAATAACATTTTAACAAAACCATACTACCTTAATAGCCTATTTGACTGGTAAGAAACTACCATTTCTTCGATAGCGTTATCAGATTATTTCCATCTGATATATAGGCAGGCCTAGTAATAACCTTGAAAAACTTGAGTCCAGACGTTACCTTACATGATCAGCAGTTACGGGTCAACTCTCAGTCCATCAATGAGTGCATATCCTTCTTTAAGGTACGCTCTTTTCCCCTTTTTCCTGGCTTCTTGCACTTTCGGCCACAACTTAGCGCGAGCTTCGCGATCTTCCTTTGAAAAGTCCTCTTTGAACTGGATGTTCAACTCTTTACACACCCTTGCCCCTCTCGATCTTTTCCACACTTCGTCACGAACAGTCCGCATTGCGAATTGGATGATCACAGGCCTGGGTAGCCTGTTAGTAGCGGCGTCGTTCTTCTTTCCTAAACGATGCACAGTGTCCACCGACCCCCGAAGTTTCTCCGCAGACAACGGAATCACCCGAGTAAGAATTCCAATCACTGTTTCTCTTGTGTCTTAAATTAATATCGTAACAATGATAGAGATTTTAACCGATGCATCCAGCATCATCAAACGTCGGATAAAAATAACAGATAGCAGATAATGGCTGCAATAGCAGATAAAGCAGTTAAAAACATCAGACAGCGGATAAAAATAACAGATAGCCGATACAAATAACTGATAAAAGGCAACAATAGCATAGAAAACAGTTAAAAACATCCGATAAAAATAATATAGTTAAAACAATCTTTTTAGATAAAACAATTCTATAACTCCAACAACTACTCAACCAATGATTAAACCAGTAATGAATTATTCCTAATGTATAAAAACAGTATATTAATATAACATATAAAACACTTACTTTTTTGCATCTTGGCGAAGGTGAGCCCTGATGGTCGGCAGACAAGCGTGATTGACAAATGTTTTTAGCGTTTGGCTGGAATCCAAGCTTTATTTATACACCTGTAGCACGTGGTGAAAAACAGTACTCTTTCGCCACTAGATGGAGGTATTGCATAAGGAATAACTTCGCATCCAGGATGTCGCTATCGCTATCGTGACGGAACAGATCGTAACTGTAGTGTCGTAATTTAATCAAACCTGTCAAACGGACTGGTAAATGTCCGCATTAGTGTTTTTTAAACAAATACCTATTCAACCGTGTGTATCAGAGATAGATTGTTTACTGCTTTGACACCCTGACACACACACACACACACACACACACACACACTGATAGGCATACATAGAGACACGGTGCTTTTACCATAGACACTGTGGTCACGACTGTTTACTATTATAGACATTGTAAACTTATTCGTGAGAAACACTGTTTTTTGTTTTACAACTTTTAACTGCATGTTTCAACCATACAGTTAAATTATTTTATAACCAATTCATTTATACTCTTTTAACTTTATTTCAACTTTATTTCTGTATTTCACTGTATTTCAACTGTATTTCAACTAAATTATTTTATAAATATTTCATTTATACGTTTATAAAGAATAGTATGTTTCAACCTTAGTTAAATTATTTTATAACCATTTCATTTGCACCATTTTAACTATACGTTTTCAACCATAGTTAAATTATTTTATAAACATTTCATTTATACAATTGTAACACTACGTTTTCAACTTAAATTGTTTTATAATCATTTCATTTATAAAGATCAGTATGTTTTTCAACTCTAGTTTCATTTGAATAATATTTTAATCGATCAACCTTAGTTAAATTATTTTATAACCATTTCATTTACACCATTTTAACTATACGTTTTCAACTGTAGTTAAATTATTTTATAAACATTTCATTTATACATTTATAAAGATCAGTATGTTTTTCAACTCTACTTTCATTTGAATAATATTTTAAACGATAGACCCTGTTTATGTAACATTGTTTCAGATATCAGAGCAGACATGGAGGGGTAGGCAAGAACCCCTGTGACACACATGCAGAGGGATGGGATGGGGAGCGTCTGTGACACACATGCAGAGGGAGGGGGAGCGTCTGTGACACACATGCAGAGGGAGGGGGAACGTCTGTGACACACATGCAGAGGGAGGGGGAACGTCTGTGACACACATGCAGAGGGAGGGGGAGCGTCTGTGACACACTTGCAGAGGGAGGGGGAGCGTCTGTGACACACTTGCAGAGGGAGGGGGAGCGTCTGTGACACATGCAGAGGGAGGGGGAGCGTCTGTGACACACATGCAGAGGGAGGGGGAGCGTCTGTGACACATGCAGAGGGAGGGGGAGCGTCTGTGACACACATGCAGAGGGAGGGGGAGCGTCTGTGACACACTTGCAGAGGGAGGGGGAGCGTCTGTGACACACATGCAGAGGGAGGGGGAGCGTCTGTGACACACTTGCAGAGGGAGGGGGAGCGTCTGTGACACACTTGCAGAGGGAGGGGGAGCGTCTGTGACACATGCAGAGGGAGGGGGAGCGTCTGTGACACATGCAGAGGGAGGGGGAGCGTCTGTGACACACATGCAGAGGGAGGGGGAGCGTCTGTGACACACTTGCAGAGGTAGGGGGAGCGTCTGTGACACATGCAGAGGGAGGGGGAGCGTCTGTGACACACTTGCAGAGGGAGGGGGAGCGTCTGTGACACATGCAGAGGGAGGGGGGAGCGTCTGTGACACACTTGCAGAGGGAGGGGGAGCGTCTGTGACACACATGCAGAGGGAGGGGGAGCGTCTGTGACACACTTGCAGAGGGAGGGGGAGCGTCTGTGACACACATGCAGAGGGAGGGGGAACGTCTGTGACACACATGCAGAGGGAGGGGGAACGTCTGTGACACACATGCAGAGGGAGGGGGAGCGTCTGTGACACACATGCAGAGGGAGGGGGAGCGTCTGTGACACATGCAGAGGGAGGGGGAGCGTCTGTGACACACATGCAGAGGGAGGGGGAGCGTCTGTGACACACTTGCAGAGGGAGGGGGAGCGTCTGTGACACACATGCAGAGGGAGGGGGAGCGTCTGTGACACACTTGCAGAGGGAGGGGGAGCGTCTGTGACACACATGCAGAGGGAGGGGGAGCGTCTGTGACACACTTGCAGAGGGATGGGGAGCGTCTGTGACACACATGCAGAGGGATGGGGAGCGTCTGTGACACACATGCAGAGGGAGGGGGAGCGTCTGTGACACACATGCAGAGGTAGGGGGAGCGTCTGTGACACACATGCAGAGGTAGGGGGAGCGTCTGTGACACACTTGCAGAGGGAGGGGGAGCGTCTGTGACACACATGCAGAGGGAGGGGGAGCGTCTGTGACACACATGCAGAGGGAGGGGGAGCGTCTGTGACACATGCAGAGGGAGGGGGAGCGTCTGTGACACACTTGCAGAGGGAGGGGGAGCGTCTGTGACACACATGCAGAGGGAGGGGGAGCGTCTGTGACACACTTGCAGAGGGAGGGGGAGCGTCTGTGACACACATGCAGAGGGAGGGGGAGCGTCTGTGACACACATGCAGAGGGAGGGGGAGCGTCTGTGACACATGCAGAGGGAGGGGGAGCGTCTGTGACACACTTGCAGAGGGAGGGGGAGCGTCTGTGACACACATGCAGAGGGAGGGGGAGCGTCTGTGACACACTTGCAGAGGGAGGGGGAGCGTCTGTGACACACATGCAGAGGGAGGGGGAGCGTCTGTGACACACTTGCAGAGGGAGGGGGAGCGTCTGTGACACACATGCAGAGGGAGGGGGAGCGTCTGTGACACACATGCAGAGGGAGGGGGAGCGTCTGTGACACATGCAGAGGGAGGGGGAGCGTCTGTGACACACATGCAGAGGGAGGGGGAGCGTCTGTGACACACATGCAGAGGGAGGGGGAGCGTCTGTGACACATGCAGAGGGAGGGGGAGCGTCTGTGACACACATGCAGAGGGAGGGGGAGCGTCTGTGACACATGCAGAGGGAGGGGGAGCGTCTGTGACACACATGCAGAGGGAGGGGGAGCGTCTGTGACACACATGCAGAGGGAGGGGGAGCGTCTGTGACACACATGCAGAGGGAGGGGGAGCGTCTGTGACACACATGCAGAGGGAGGGGGAGCGTCTGTGACACACATGCAGAGGGAGGGGGAGCGTCTGTGACACACATGCAGAGGGAGGGGGAGCGTCTGTGACACACATGCAGAGGGAGGGGGAGCGTCTGTGACACACTTGCAGAGGGAGGGGGAGCGTCTGTGACACACATGCAGAGGGAGGGGGAGCGTCTGTGACACACTTGCAGAGGGAGGGGAGCGTCTGTGACACATACAGAGGTAGGGGGAGCGTCTGTGACACACATGCAGAGGGATGGGGAGCGTCTGTGACACACATGCAGAGGGAGGGGGAGCGTCTGTGACACACATACAGAGGGAGGGGGAGCGTCTGTGACACACATGCAGAGGGAGGGGGAGCGTCTGTGACACACATGCAGAGGGAGGGGGAGCGTCTGTGACACATGCAGAGGGAGGAGAGGGACAGCCTGTGACACTGACTTTTTTCCTCTCACATTACACAGGAAACCACAATGGCCTCTGGAATGCCGGTGGTACATGTTCTATAACAACCGCTTCAAACTTTCTACCATAAAAACGCACAATGCTTATGTCAAAACACTTGATTGATCAGATAGCTCAACACCACAACCCTTATCAATAGAGGCCAGATGGTCAAAACATTTCATTGATCGGATAGGCGGGGTCAACTGCTTGACCCTTAACAATAGAGGCCGGATGCACAACCTGTCAAAACACATAATCGATTGGATGGGTGGGGTCAATAGGTCAATCCTTATCTATAGATACCGGATGCACACCCGGAAAAGGCGGGACCGGAAAAGGTCAACCGGAAGTCATCAATCATTTTGACACATGGTGTCCGGTAATAACTACTACAGTAATCTAGTCTTGAGGTCATGAATGCATGAACTAACTTTTCTGCATCAGAAACTGATAGCATATTACGTAGCTTAGCAATGTTTCTAAGGTGGAAAAAGGCTGTTTTTGTAAAATATGAAATATGATTTTCAAAAGACAGGTTGCAGTCTAGTATAACACACAGGTCTTTTACTGTAGAGGATAAAGTAACAGGGCATGCTACTATGTTAAAGTTGTGTTGTGAGAGGTTTAGTGGACGGTTTTTAGAACCGATAAGTAATACCTCTGTCTTGTCTGGATTTAATAAAAGAAAATTACGCGTCATTCAATCTTTTATACCTTTAACACAATCTGTCAATTTGGATAATTTAGCGTATTCATCTGGCCGTGATGAAATATATATTTGAGTGTCATCAGCATAACAATGGAAACTAATTCCATGTTTCCTTTATAATATTACCAAGTGGCAGCATATATATTGAGAATAATAGAGGGCCTAACACAGATCCCTGCGTCACTCCATAGTTTGCCGAAGTTATGATAGATTTTTCTCCATTTAAATAGAAAAAATGGTAGCGGTCAGATAAGTATGATCTGAACCAGCTTAATGCCTATCCCTGAACACCAGTATAATTTTGTAGTCGATCTAAGAGTATTGTGTGATCTATAGTATCGAACGCAGCACTAAGATCAAGTAAAACTAGTATTGAGATACAGCCTTGCTCTGAAGCTAAAAGTAAATAATTTATGATTCTAACGAGCACAGTTTCTGTGCTATGATGTGGCCTGAATCCAGACTGAAACTTTTCATAGATGTCATTTTCTTGCAAGAAAGAGCCCAGTTGAGCGGACACAACTTTTTCTAATATTTTAGACATAAATGGAAGATTTGAAATGGGTCTGTAATTTGCTAGGTTATTTGGATCTAATTGCGGTTTCTTAATAAGAGGTTTTATAACTGCTAGCTTGAACATTCTTGGAACATGACCTAAAGATAAAGATGAGTTAATAATATTGAGAAGAGGCTCTTCCACTACAGGTAACACTTCTTTGAGTAGTTTAGTTGGTATAGGATCTAATAAACATGTTGTTGTTTTAGATGAATTGATTAGATGAGTTTATTTAACTCTTTTTGTTCTATACTGTAGTTGTAAAGCATTGTAATTGTTCTTGCGGGGTGATAATTGAGGCTGAATTATAAGGCGCGAGCAAAGATTGAACGTTTACAATTGTGGTTCTGATGCTTTCAATTTTCTCAGTGAAGAAGTTCATGAAATCATTACTACTAAACTGTAACAAGGTATTTTGTTCAGATGACTTCTGTTTATTTGTTAGTCTAGCCACGGTGTTAAATAAAAACCTTGGATTGTTTTGGTTGTTTTATATTAATTTGCTGAGGTGCTCAGCCCTGGCTGCTTTTAGAGCCTTTTTATAACGTGACATACTGTCTTTCCACGTGATTCTAAAGACCTCTAAATTAGTTTGTTTCCATTTACGCTGTAAATTACGGGTTTCTCTCTTTAGAACATGCGTAGTATTGTTGTTACCATGGTGCTTTACTTTTCTCTATGACCTTTTTTAATCTAATGGGTGCAACAATATCCAATGTTCTAGAGAGAATGGTGCTCATAGTGCTAGTTAGTTCGTCTAGTTCATCTGTTTGTTTGGGTTCAGGCAGCAGCTGAGATAGATCAGATAAGCTATTTGAGAAATTATCTATAGTGGATGGAAGGATTGTTCTGCCTGGTCGATAACGTGGCGCAACATGACAAATTTCAGCAGTACGTAATATGCCAGTTACCATGTAATGGTCAGTGACATCATCACTTTGCGGTATAATATCTATATCGGTTGGATCGGTTCCATGTGATATAATTAAATCGAGTGTATGATTTAGATGATGAGTTGGTCCCGTGACGTTTTGCTTGACCCCAAAGGAGTTTAATAAATCTGTAAACGCAGCCCCTAATGCATCATTTGAATTATCTACGTGTATGTTAAAATCTCCAACAATAATGCTTTATCGACGTTGACCAATAGATCTGAGAGAAAGTCTGCAAACTCTTTTAGGAAATCAGCGTAAGGCCCTGGAGGTCTATATACAGTAGCCAAGGCTAGAGATAATAAGGATTTCTTTCTTACATCTGAGAGCATAACATTTAGCACAAGTACTTCAAACGAATTAAACTTGTCACCTATTTTCTGAGTAACATTAAGGATATCTCTGTAGATTGTTGCAACACCGCCGCCACGATCGATCAGACGGGGCTCATGCTTATAAGAGTATCCTGGCGGATTAGACTCATTTAGACCGAAATAATCAATTGGTTTAAGCCAGGTTTCAGTAAGGCAAAGTACATCGATGTTATTATCTGTGACTGTTTCATTTACAATAACTGCCTTAGGTGTGAGTGATCTAATGTTTAGAAGACCTAGCTTTAGAAATTGTTTTTGTTCACTAATAGCGAGATTTTCTGTTTTAATAACAATTCGATTTTTTCTAGATCCCACAGTAGATTTATTATTTGGTCTCAGTAAACGAGGAATAGACAGTTTCTATGCAATGTTCTACACTAGTATTAATATCAATTAAATTGGTTCAGCAGAGACTGTGATTTGGATTTTTGGTTACTAGTCTTTATTGGTTTATTTAACACCATACCCAGATATTCGAAAGACGGGTAATTACCAAATGATATTTGCTTACATTGATAGACATCTTTAAAAAGAGCAGCCACACCCCTGCCTCTCCTGCCCGCTCTGCAGACACTCATAAAAGTAAAGTTAGGAGGGGATGTTTCATTGAGGACTGTTGCACTGCAGCTGTCTTCTAGCCAAGTTTCATTTAGAAACATAAAATCCAGGTTGTATGTGGTTATTAAGTCGTTGACTAGAAGTGATTTATTTTTAAGTGAGCGGATGTTTAAAAGTGCTAACTTAACAGTCTTACTTTTTGTCCCCACAGCAATCTTAGTTTTGCGTGTAATAGGCACCAGATTACATGGGTTTGCTGTACGGCTTTTGAAGGCCTTAGACTTTCTATTATGTAATTGAACAGCAATAGAGAAAGATTCACACTGGGTTCCCGCTTGTTCTGTAAACATTTGAGAAAGTTACTGTTATCATAGCGGGTACCCGACACATATCACTGAGAGCTGGTATCAGTTGTTTTTGGTTCACCTCGAGCCGATGGAGGAGGGTGTGCTTCCATTTTCTCTGAGAAGCACAGAAGTGGAGTTGCTGGAGAGAGGGATAGCATGTCTGGTGAGAGGGGCTGTTGCTCTGGTGTTATCGAAGGCTGTAATATGCTGTCCTGGTTTCCCTCGCTGTTTTCCAGAAAGTCATCCTTGGATGCTGAATCTTTGAGCAGTTCTAGTATGTCACAGTCTGTCTGTGGTGAGCTCTGTGGGCAGGGCTCAAGTGAGATTGTGTCCGTGAGCAGAAGTTGTTGTGGCTGCATGGTGTTATCATTGTCCTTGTGTGACGTGTCAACCGCATGTCCATTCAGGTGCTGAAGTGAAGTCCTTGCTGTTAATGTTTCTGATTATGGAGTCTCCCACTATCAAAGAGTCCTGTGCTCGGCTGCGCTCTGAGCTGAGTGCCGCTGTCTGCTCGACCTCGAGCCCCAGTTAGCATCAGTGTTAGCTACTGGCTGATTCAGTTTGTGTTTGATCACATTCACATTTGGGGATTCCTCATTTACATTTATTAATACTTCAAATATGTTCTCAAGATGTATAGGCGGTGGTAGGAGACCAGTATTTGCAATCCTGTCAGAGCCGTATCTGGGGTAGAGGATGCTACTGCAGCAATATGTGATGCTTGTGACAATCTGATGTCTCGAGTGCCTTTGGGTCTCGCTCCCTGTTTGTGCCATCGATTTGTAAGTCGATCGGCTTATTTCTCTACACTCAGTATGGCCTGTCGAGGAGCACTAGATTCATGGGACTCACCGGCTGTATGCTGAGGGCACCCATGACGAAGCTCTGTTGTGTGTTCCGTCTGGTTTGGTGGTCCCACAAGTAACTTTGTTTCAAGAACTGCAATCCTTTGTAAAAGTCTCGGGCAGTTAATGCAGCTAGTAGATTCCAGAAGAGGCATTTTCTCTTATCCTTTTGGATGTAGGCAGTTGTGTTTTCCCTTCCCCGGAATGTTAGCTTTCAGTGGGAGGCTGGTCGAATAAAATAATTCAGCTTTTTTGTAGTAATCCAAGTATTTGAGCACTGTGCTGATTTGCTAAAGTTAAACTTAGGTAATAAAAGGAGATAAAATATTAAAATATAAAAGCGATAGAGCAAAGCACAGAGCAGTAAGCAAGAGCGTCCAAACAGTAGCAGAGCAGGAAGTAAGTTCAGATAGATCCTTGAGGAAGACCACAGGTCAGATGCGAAACAGAAGAGGAACAATTTCCTAACTTTACTCTGAAAGTTCGACCCGAGAGATAAGACTGGAACCACTGGAGGACGATAATTTTTAGCCCCACATAATACTCTAGTCTGGATATCAGGATAGAGTGGTTAACAGTATCAAAAGCTGCTGATAGATCCAGAAGTACAAGAGCCACTGAGTCACCAGTGTCCGTGGAAAGAACAACTTTTTCCAACACCTTTCAAACAAAAGGTAATACAGAGATAGGATGGATGTTATTTAGCACGGCAGGATCCAGTGAAGGCTTCTTGAGTAACGGAGCAGGGCAGCAGGGATGGAGCCAGTGAGGAGGCACTTATTTACAAATGACATCAAAGATGGTAGTGATGATGATGATGATGATGTTAGTGATGATGATGGTGATGATAATGATGATACTGATGATGGTGATGATGATGATGATGATGATGTTGATGATGTTAGTGACGATGATGGTGGTGATGATGATGGTGATGATAATGATAATACTGATGATGGTGATGATGTTAGTGATGATGATGGTGATGATGTTAGTGATGATGATGGTCATGATAGTGATGATACTGATGATGATGGTGATGATGTTAGTGACGATGATGGTGGTGATGTTAGTGATGATGATGGTGACGATAATGATGATGGTGATGATGTTAGTGATGATGATGATGGTGATGATACTGATGATGATGGTGATGATGTTAGTGACGATGATGGTGGTGATGGTGGTGACGATAATGATGATGGTGATGATACTGATGATGAAGGTGATGATGGTGATGGTGATGATGTTAGTGACGATGATGGTGGTGATGATGGTGGTGACGATAATGATGATACTGATGATGGTGATGATGTTAGTGATGATGATGATGATGATGGTGATGATACTGATGATGATGGTCATGATAGTGATGATACTGATGATGAAGGTGATGATGTTAGTGACGATGATGGTGATGATGTTAGTGACGATGTAGTGATGGTGATGATGATGATGTTAGTGACGATGATGTAGTGATGGTAATGATGATGATGTTAGTGACGATGATGGTGATGATACTGGTGATGATAATGATGATACTGGTGATGATGTTAGTGATGATGTACTAGTGATGGTAATGATGATGATGTTAGTGACGATGATGGTGATGATGTTAGTGACGATGATGTAGTGATGGTAATGATGATGATGTTAGTGACGATGATGGTGATGTAGTGATGGTAATGATGATGATGATGTTAGTGACGATGATGGTGATGATGTAGTGATGGTAATGATGATGATGATGTTAGTGACGATGATGGTGATGATGTTAGTGACGATGATGTAGTGATGGTAATGATGATGATGTTAGTGACGATGATGGTGATGTAGTGATGGTAATGATGATGATGATGTTTGTGACGATGATGGTGATGATGTTAGTGACGATGATGGTGATGATGTTAGTGACGATGATGTGGTGATGGTAATGATGATGATGTTAGTGACGATGATGGTGATGATGTAGTGATGGTAATGATGATGATGATGTTAGTGACGATGATGGTGATGATGTTAGTGACGATGATGGTGATGATGTTAGTGACAATGATGTAGTGATGGTAATGATGATGATGATGTTAGTGTCGATGATGGTGATGATGTTAGTGATGATGATGGTGATGATACTGGTGATGATGTTAGTGACGATGATGGTGATGATGATGATGATACTGGTGATAATGATGATGGTGATGATGTTAGTGACGATGATGGAGTGATGGTAATGATTAGAGGTCGACCGATTCATCGGTTTTGCCGATATATCGGTGCCGATAGTTGATTGGTGGAACTATCGTTATTGGCAAAAAATCCACACTGATAGTTTTTCCGGGTTGCGTCCGTTGCTGGAGCGGCTGAGAAGTGTGCGCAGTCATTACACAGTAGGAGAGCGCTGAAGAGACTGCTGGCGTTACACAGAGCGAGAGCGCCCTCTAGAGGACAAATAATCTATCACTGGCTGAGTTGTTTACGTTAACACATGAGGCAGCGTGAGCACGAAGATTACAAGTGGCACGGAGAGCGCTGACACTTCAGATGCACATTTAAAACACAGACAGCGAAACGGTATGAATACAGAACACTAAAGTACATACTGCCATATCATTATAAAGTAATTAATTTGTTGACTAGATGCTGCAGCAGAGAAAGAACAGAAGTTTGCCGTCGAGTCTGAGAGGAATAACATTAGTAACGCAGACCTGACCCAAATGTTTTATGTCGCAATTATTACCATCTATTTGCATTAGTTTATATCCAGCTGGCCACTTTTATGCATTCATATATTTAAAGCTAGTGACGTGATTGCTTTCTCAACACTGATATGTTCATATGCAGCCGACAGAAACAAACAAATCAGAAACGCAATCGATTTCAGTTCTTTTTTATCACTACAGTACATAGTTATTTTGACTAGATAATCATCAAGTGTTCTAAAATCTAAGCAAATAAAGTGAGCGACTGTACATGTAGGCTAATATAGGTCTACATTTATGTAATTTTAATGCTCTGGCCTTTTCAGATATTTAAATATGGCCATCTTCTTTAAGCATGAATCATATGAAATGGTAAAACTTTACAATAAGATTACAATTTTAGCATTAAATATGGTTAATAAAAAACTAACAATGAATGATACTTCAACATTTAATTTCAACATTTACTTATACATTTTAAATTGAGTTAAAAATTCTGTTTGATCTGTTATTACCTTGATGGTACTATGAACTAACAAGAATGATCAAGGTATAATTGTATTGCTCAAATATTCATACATGCAGTAAAAACGTATATTGTATAATCCATATAGTTCATGAAAGCTAGCTAATACGTCCTTGTTAACAAATGGGACTTGCAAAGTGTTACCTTTGAAATTTACATAGGCTATGTTTCTAGGTTATAGCTTTATATAAAAAAATGTAAAAAAAAAAAAAAAAAAAAAACATTTGACCTGTAATATTTAAATGTTTAGATTATTTTCTGTAGAGTTCGTTCTGTACAACTTCTCATTTTTATATATTGATATTTATATATTTATTTCATTTAGCACATTTCAGTTCAGCACTGTTTTTCTTGGAGTGTTATGTTTGTTTTTAATCCCAGTATCCATTTAAAAAAATATCGGTTGAATAATCGGCTATCGGCATGTACGGTCAAACCTACAGTACATATCGGTATCGGTAAAATCCACTATCGGTCGACCTCTAGTAATAATGATGATGTTGCTGTGTTCTGCAGGTGTCTGACAGGCAGGGCTACATCCTTCTGTGTCTGATCCTCTGTGTGCTGCTCGCACTGCTGATCTGTGCCAACTACCGTCAGATGTGTGAGAGTCCTGCGCTCGACACGTACAGATCCTGCTGCCCTGAGAGGTGAGAAACAGAGAGAAACTTCAGCATGGCAATGCTCTTAAATTCTAATGAACAATACAAGTGTGACAGTTATTACTGCATAAGTATGTACACACTATAATCAGCGTTTCTTGGGAGTGTATGGCTCAGATTACTTAATAAAACAACAAACATGACAACAAAGGCTAAACATTGATTATCTTTGTGAAAAACAGTATGAAAGGCTTCAGTTTAGAACATCACAATTTTCAGTCACAGATGAACCTTCATAATGAGGAGAATAGTGCACAGATATTGTGTGCGCAACAGCTAGTGTACTGCATCTGCTCAGCTGTTTACTGAGCCGTCTTCATCAGGTTTTAGTTACTGTGCGTGTGAATGAGGAGTTTTATTCAGTCCGCTACTCCTGACCACAGCATTCAGAATCACCAATACACTCCAGAAATAGACCTTTATGTTCAGATTTTACATAATAATGGGAACATCTTGAAGTGAGTTTTACCCTTCGGACTGAACGTGCACATGCTGTTTGAAGATGCTGAATGGAGAATGGTGTGACGGATGGAAGAGTTTCTGTCAACTTAAATTCAACATCCTAATATTATACTGTCTGTTCCTCAAATAATGTCAACAATGTCTCCAGAATATCTGGAATATACTGCGCTTTTACAATACTTTGTTTGCCCTTTTTTTTAGCTTAACAGTAACAATAATAACTCACAGTATCTGATTTGAATTGGTCAAATACCCAATCAGACAGAAGGTCCATGTGAAGCCAATAGTGATTCTAGGTGTCAGATTGTTTCATCACGAGTGCAGAGAAGTACTGCTGTAGAGACCCTGTCAGAGGCAACAGTTACTTTCCTTAAACATCTTAAACTCGTTCTCCAAGGCTAACATCTCACAGTTCATGCTGCAGGAGCATCTCTGAGCACATACAGCATGAGCATGTGGTGTTATTAACCCAGCTCATGCCTGCTGTTTCCAGGGAGCCGCTGTCTGATGAAGAGCCTGTGATCCTGAGACGCAGAGCCTCTGATCCGCCCTCGCTCCCATCCCTCCTGACGCCTGAAGGTCAGTTATTGACCCACAATCTTTCCTCGCATCATGTGTTTTGTTGAGGATTTCACTGAGTGATCAGACACATAAGCTTTGACATTTTCTACAGTAAAACACTTGCTGTTGTTGCTCTTTATTTCAGGAGGTTCAGAAGAAACCAGCAGCCTTAAGCAGTGTCCAGTTAGTAGAAAAGTAAGATGGATGTTTCTGACTTCATGATGCAATGGATCCCTTTAAAGGGAACTTGAGCTGTGTCGAAACACTGTGGAAGCGCCCCTGCGAGATTGCGTCATGAAACATGTATGGAATCAGTCCAATGGCGTGACGGATCATCATATGCGGGTGACGTCATCAACCAGGAAACTATAAAGCACACCTGAACCAAACAGCGTCAGCTTCTCTATCTTCAGCAAGCGCACTGTGTGTGAATCTGTGTCTCTGGTGTTATTTTGTCTGTCTTTAGAAGTTGCTAGGCAGGAGTTTTTCATCATATATCTCTATATATATATATAAAAGAAAAAACTATAATGGCGAGCAAACAACATTTTAGGAAGTGTGTTCATCCCTGCACTCGATATCTCACGGGTGGGATACACACCAACTATGTGTTGTTTGTTTGGGAGTGCAGCATGCCCAGTCAGCTCTCGAGGAAGCTAATTTTGAACGGCTACCATTCAGAACGCTGCGCTCCCGCCGATCGTGGTTTGTGCTCCCGGCGGCTTAAGTCGTGGGGTAAGAGTGAGGAGGTCAACACTGACGTGATTCGAGAATTCGTACCAGGTCAGTCTACGGTTGGTAGCCCGAGTATGGTTCTCGGACCTAGTGTCTCTCATCGACGGCTCTCCTCTGGAGATTCCGCTCAGGGGGGACCTTTTTTCTCAGGCGGCCGGGTCCATCCTTCACCCACGCCCAGAACTGTGGAAAATGTGGGCTTGGCCTCTAAAGGGGGCCATCTCATAAATTCAAGTCTCTCAACTGAGATTATTAAGATCATCCTACACTCCAGAGCTCCATCTACAAGGAAACTGTACACCTTGAAGTGGAGATTATTCACTTCCTGGTGTGGAGAGCACCAGGTAGACCCGGTTAACCTCCCGGTGGGTGCAGTGCTGGAGTTCCTGCAGGAGTGCTTCTCCACAGGGTTATCCCCCTCCACACTGAAGGTGAACCTGGCAGCACTAGCTGCTTACCGCCTCCCTTTAAGTCGTATATCCTTGGGGAGACACCCTCTAGTAACTTGTTTCCTTCGTGGCACTTCGAGGCTGAAGCCAGCAGACCACACGAGGGTGCCGACTTGGGATTTGGCTATTGTATTGGAAGGCCTCTCCCTGGCTCCTTTCGAGCCCATTGAAGAAGTTTCCGAGAAATATCTCACTCTAAAGACTGTATTTCTCCTCGCTATTACGTCTCTCAAGAAAATATTCGACATTCAAGCACTCTCTGTATCTCACGGTACCCGAGACCAGGCTATGTTCCTATGGTCCCTACTAATATTGTAAGACCAATTGTACTGCAGCCCTTCTCTCCTCCTCCCTTTCTGACATCAGACCAAGAGAAACTAAATCTGCTCTGCCCTGTCTGTGCCCTTGATGCTTACTTCCACAGAACTGCCTTGTGGAGGAAATCTGAACAGTTGTTAATTTGCTTTGGGTCACCCAGGAAAGGGTGTCCAGCATCTAAGCAGAGAATGAGCAAGTGGGTGGTTGAGGCTATCTCACTTGCATATGAGTCGGCTGGTCAGCCTTCACCTTTGGCTGTACGAGCTCACTCGACTAGGAGTATGGCTGCTTCTAAAGCTTTATTGTCAGGAGTTTCGCTCCATGACGTTTGTGATGCGGCAGGCTGGTCCTCACCGCTAGGGCTGGGTATCGTAACAAAATGTTCGATACCGATACCTTGACTTCGATACCGGTTCCTGAACGATACTTTTTTCGATACCAATTTTATGTAACCAGTTTTAACATAACATTACCTAATTTTTATTTTTTCAGTTTGTTGACTTTTTTACACTCATATTTTGAGTATGTAAAAAAGCACCAATGCTAAAGTTTTCTATATTTCCTAGTCATTTGACAACATGTATTCTTTACTTCAATGAGCTCATTGTTTCTGCCTTAACCTGATGCATTGTTTAACAGTGAAACTGAATGAAAATTAATTGAAATGCATTACACTGTCACCTCTGATAACAGATCACTCTAAATTGTAATTTAGACACATGCATTTTCTGTAAAGCTGCTTTGAAACGATATGTATTGTGAAAAATGCTATACAAATAAATGTGAATTAAATTAAATATAGGCTATTGGGGGGCGGGATATATGCCTCGCGCTCAGCACACATGAAGCTCGCTGCAAAGCACCGGCAAAAGTAGCCAAATGATTATGAATGTGTCGTGAAACAATAGCAAGGAGATATTTTAATTGTTTATTAATGAACAAGTGTTTACTAATGGTGTGTTCACACCGAACGCGAATTTAATTATTTGCGTGAGTAGATTACATACAAAGTCAATGCAAAGACGCGAATTTGAAAAATTTGACCTCGAGCGGAAGATTCAAGCGTCTAACTAGACGCGACAGACGCGTATTTGACACTCTATTCGCATTCGGTGTGAACACACCATTATTCTTAATTGTATTCTGTGCGCTTTTAAGTGCCTTTATTAGATTTACCATGTTACTGGTCTTGGCAGCAATTATCTTGTCGAAAATATTGCGTCGCGTGCTTCTGTCATCGAGTCTGGCACATTTCCACATATTTTCTATCTATCTGGGTTGGGACGCTAACACACACACACACACACACACACACACACACACACACACCCACACTACAGCCTCATGTGCGACGAGCCACTTCTCTGGGCAGCCGCGTAAACTAGTGTTTTTCCGCCACAGCCAGTCATGCTGCATGCTTATTGTTTCACTGACGTTGACGAGATTAACTACCCAGGTACCGAAATTTGGTACCGAAAACCAAGAAATGTTTCGATACTCGGTAGTATCGAGGCAATTCAGTCGGTACCTAAAAAGTACCGAACTCGGTACCCAGCCCTACTCACCGCACACATTCGTGAGGTTCTACGATCTTGACTTCAGCTCCACTCCAGGGGCGCAGGTCCTTTCTCTTATTGTGCGCACTGACTTCACACGGACAAACACTTGCTCTTATGGCGATGTGGGTATTAGCGTTCCCACAGCGTTTCGACGCAGCACGAGATCCATTAAAAGGGAACGTCTCGGTAACATGTGTAACTCTACCCTGAAGAGGGAACGAGACGCTGCGTCACCCTGCCATACTCCCGCCATACTCTCGGCATGTCCGTGATCGACTAGCTTCAGCCTATCAGAAGCTGACGCTGTTTGGTGTACTTTATAGATTCCTGGTTGATGACGTTCTGTGACACTGTGTCCTATGCAGTGTTGGATGTAACGCGTTACTGTAATTAAAATACTTATCCACTAAAAAGGTAAAGTAAGGGATTACTGTTAATTTTTAGGTAACTTATAATGTACTTGCGTGTACTTGCTGAAGGTGAGCTTAAAAAAATTATTACAGGCTACGTAGTGGAAGAGATGCTACCTCTGCGTACTGTAGACTGAGTCTCCGTCTTTTAGGCATATACTAAACAAAATACCTGTGTGTGGCAAAAAAGCAGCCCTGCCCGATCGAAAAACGTTTTAATCTTACTTAGATAAGTGTTACACTGACATGAAAATTGAGCTTAAAAGGACATTCGAGAGTTTGGAATATATTTCCACGACTGCCGACATTTGGACGAGCCATAACAAAAGTTTTCTCGGAATGACGGCACATTGGATTGATCCTTCTACTTTTCTTCCTGTACATGCAGCATTAGCTTGTAAAAGAGTTAGAGGGAGACACACGTATGATGTGATCGCCAATGAAATCGAACAAGTCCATTCAGCTTATGGACTCACCTCTAAAGTGACAGCAACTGTGACAGACAACGGGTCCAATTTTGTCAAAGCATTTAGAATGTTCGAGCAATCAGGTTCTGATGAGGAGTCAGAGGAAGATGAAGAGGTGACATTTACTGATGTTGCGCAGACTCTCTCCATAGACTCAGATGGACAGTTTTCTCTCCCTCCACACTTAAGGTGTGCATCACACACACTGAACTTAATTTGTCATGATGTTGAGAAATGGCTAACAGCAAATGAGTCCAAAGTCATCTACAGAAGTGCTATTTCAAAGTGTTCTGGACTGTGGACAAAATCGAACCGTTCTTCTGTGGCTTCAGAGTTAGTAGATAATTTTTTCAAGAAAAAACTCATAGTGCCTACTTCAACACGATGGAATTCATTTCAAGATGCCCTGTCCAGGATCACTGACATTCCAGTTGCTGAGTTAAATACTGTTTGCACTCAATTTGGAATAAAATGCTTCAATGATCGGGAGTATCTGTTCCTAAAGGAATATTGTATTGTGTTAAAGCCACTCACTGTAGCGCTAGACATATTGCAAGGAGAAGATAACTGCTATTTTGGATCCAGGAGGCTGGCACTGCGGGACGAGCTTAGGATGACAGCGTCTCTCCCTGATGTCATTGTTCAGGTAATCTGATATTTATACAGATTGCTAGATTTTTGGTTTACCCATGGCATGGCTTAAATACATTTTTATATTATCTGTCATACTCTTGTATAATGTGAAGTGTCGGATGTATTTTTTTTTTCTCATAGGCTATCAAGACACGCTTTTCCTCTATGATGGACAATAAAAAAGCTCTCCTGGCTGCAGTCATTTTGCCCAAATTTAAGTTACGCTGGATCAGAGAAGAAGAGAAAAAAGACACTGTTAGGGCAATGCTTACTACAGAGTGCCATGGGTTGCCTCTTGAAGACCAACAGCATAATGATCAACATCACAACAAGCATGCTGACTCCACTGATGACTTTTTTTCATTTGAGGAGGAGGAGGATTGTGCCTACTCTGCTGAAACAGAGGCCATGGAATATTTGAAATCTGCAGGGTCTGACCTGGGTGTTCTTAGACAGAATCCCAGGATTAAGGCCATTTCACTGAGGTACAACACAGCCACACCATCAAGCTCACCAGTGGAAAGGCTTTTCAGCCTGAGTAATCTTGTGCTCACCCCTAGGAGGAACCGACTGTGAAGCAAAAGTTTTGCGAGACTTACATTAATGAGATACAACCACTTTTTCAAAAAGGAGGCAGCACAGTCAGCTGAGCTGTAGAAATTAGTTTTTGTTGAAAAACATATGACCACATACAGTATGCATGAAATATGTTGCTCATTGCTTTGAAAAACTTAAAATTTACAGCTTGATTTTTGCAGAGTAATTCTATTTTTTGTTATTCATATATGTATTAGAATAATTCTTTTTTTTTGTTGTTCAGATATGTAGCAGTGGAATTCTGTTTAACTAAAGGTTACATTTGTTACTAAAATGTTTAAATATGATAGTATGTCTTAATAAAGCTAAAATGCTTTAAAAGTATAAACTATTCCATGTTTGAATCATATTTCATTATTAAAAGAGTTTCATTTCTATTGTCTATCCGGTCGAGGTTTATAGAGATTTTAAGAAGTAATATGTTTAATTACTTGTTGAGTAATTAAATTACTTTTCAGACAGAGTAATTAGAAAAGTATTTTAAATACAATATTGATGATGTAATTAGTAATTAATAACTTAATTGAAGTAACTTACCCAACACTGGTCCTATGACATCCTGTCACGCCATTGGACTGATTCCATACGTACTTCATGACGTAATCATGCAGGGACATTCCCACAGCGTTTCGACGCAGCGCCTCATTCCCTCTTCAGGGAACTAGGGTTACATACGTAACCGAGACGTTTTTATGGGCAGTAAAACCCAGAAAGCATTCATAGCGTTTATCGGTGAGGAAATTATCACTGTTGGTTTGTCTTTGTTGCAGAAGAAGCATAAGCTGAAGCTCAGCAGGAGTCTAGAGACACGAGCCGCTCCACTGGTCGCTGGTGTGATTCCCCAGAGCACGATCGGCCCTCAGGCTTTGGAGGTCAGAGACGTGATGTCAGACGGTTCCGAGGGCTCCTCGCATTCTGACGAGACTCTGTTCTGTGGATTCACCAGCTGTACGCGTCTGTGTGAGACGATTCCTGCGCCGGGACGCTGGACGCAGAGCAAACGGCTGAGGACTCCAGAACAGCTGCATCAGCCTCCGCAGCGCAGCGTCCCGCATAATCTGATCCGCACTGGATACACTGACCCGCACTGGACACACTGACCCGCCGCTGCTGAGAACACTCTTACACTGGAGCTGCTTGCACTGTTCCAACACACTGGACTCTAAAACCTTCTGCCGTCTCTATTCAACACAGATTTGTACAGTTTGGGATTATTCTTTTGTAATAATGTGCCACTGGCCTTTCAGACAATCATAAATAAAATATAAATAATTGAACTGCTGCATTTATTTTCTTATATTTATAGTGTATTCTGACAAATGCATTCACCCTCAGGTCATAACTATTTTCCACTTGAATATGTAAATATTCTGATAATAATTATCATATACACTCACCGGACACTTTATAAGTAACACATTGCTCATACCGGGTTGGATCACATTTTGTCTTCAGAACTGCCCTAATTCTTCGTGGAAACATTCCTCTGAGATTTTGGTCCATATTGACATGATAGTATCACTGCAGATTTATGGGCTGCATATCCATGATGCGAATCTCCCGTTCCGGCACATCCCAAAGCTGCTCACAATTATGTTTCTTTTTAGAAAGCAATCTGCAAGGATTTCCAGTCAGGATTTAGACCGTAGCAAAGTACTGAGCCAGCTCTCATTAGAGTCACAAATGATTTGCTCTTATCATCCAATCGTGGTTGTATCTCTCTATTAGTGTTACTTGACCTTACTGCTGCATTTAACACTATCAACCACAACATTCTTCTGAATATACTCGAAAATTATGTTGGTATTAGTGGAATATGCATTTTCACTAATGCCAACAAAATTTTCGAGTCTATTCTAATCTATTGGCATGGTTCAAATAATACTTATCTGACCGTTATCAGTTTGTAGTAGTAAATTATGTCATATCGATCACAAGTTCAGTTTGGAGTACCGCAAGGCTCAGTACTAGGACCGTTGCTGTTTACTTTTTACATGTTATGATTGGGAGATATCATTAGGAAGCATGCCATTAGTTTTCACTGTTATGCTGATTATACTCAGCTCTATATTGCTTCACGCCCTGACGAAACTTACATATTCACAAAATTAACGGAATAACTAAATTATTGCAAAAAGCAATAAAAACTTGGATGACTAGAAATATCCTGGGCCTAGACACGACCACAACGCATGATGTAGTCAGCCGAATCCGGGCCGTTTCCATACACAATCACATCATCTAGATAGTTCTGGACTCCATGAAGGCCTTTCAGTATTGTAACCATAATATTTTTTAAAAGATGCCGGTGCCGAGGCCAAGCCATGCGGTACCCAACGAAATCCAAATAACCATTCATGAGTGATGAAAGCCATCAGATCTTGGCTGTCCGCGTGAAGCATCACTTGGAGGTATGTGCTGTACAGATTGATACTTGAAAACATTGTGGCCCTCTTTAGTTCAGTGAATAAATCCTCCATGTGTGGAAGTGGATGGCTATCGATTATTACTGCTCTCTTTGGCTCACCCAAATCCACACATAAACAAATTTCTCAAATTTTGTTTGTTATCATGACAATAGGGGACACCATGGGGAGGCATCCACCCTCTCAATGATGCTTTTAGCTTGTAAAGAAAAAGTTCTTTGGAAACTGCATTCCTAACTGATAATGGAAGTCTTCACAGTTTTTGCAGTACAGGCTGTACTGACTCTCTTACTTTCACCCGATGTACAAAGTCTTTAGCGCATCCGATGGCCTCTGTTATTGCTGCAGCTGTTACTTGTCTCACGATGGTAGGAGAGGAGGGTGAGACCACTTCATTTCCAGCAATATGAATGTTTAGGCCAGACACTAAGTCAATGCCCAGTATAGGGGTGCCTTTCTCAACAATAATAATATAATAAAATGCATGTGCAGATAAGCATCCCAGTACAGGCAGTGCCACTTTAGGGTAAGTCACCAGTTTCACACAGAGGGGGTCGTAAGGAAGATGTACTGAAATGACACTTATAAAGATGATGAGGGAGGATGGAAACAGCAGCACCCGATGCCGCATCAAGCATTTGCGCATGCCCTAAAGCGGCACTGCCTGTACATGGATGCTTATCTGCACATGTATATTATTATATTATTGTTGTTGAGAAAGGCACCCCTATACTAGGCATGGACTTAGTGTCTGGCCTAAGCGGCACTGCACAGGAAAAAGCGTCCTCTGCACATATTTGAAAGCATCTTTTGCTACAGCAACAGTTAACACTGAAGGACGCGCTGCTGTTGGCTGTAGCAAGAGACGCTCCCGAATACGTGCAGAGGGCGCTTTTTCCACTAATTGATCCCTGATCATCTCATCCGTGCGATCACTAAAGTACACTGTTATAATAATAATAATAATAATAAACTTTATTTTATATAGCGCCTTTAAAAGTTGCACCTCAGAGCGCTTTACAAAGACACTGCTCACTGCTGACTCCTGCTCGATTGCTTCTGTCTTTCTTGCTGCTGTTGCTGCTAAGTTGGTTTGCGTCTGTAAGCTTTGTATATCTTTCTGTTTTGAATCATTATTTACTATCATTCCCTGTTGTTTATACTGCTAAATATATCTTACTCAACATCACATATTAACCTGACATTGCTAGCTTCAATCTAAATCGTTGCTAGCACATTCGCTAGCCTGTTAACGTGCCATCCGTGCGCTCTTTCTTTCTTTCTTTCTTTTACAAATCCATCAAATAACTGGTGAATATAGGTCAGTCAAACAAACACGGTGAGTTATGTCATCTTCTCCTCTTATTGTCACTTGCACTTCATGTAACATGTATAGCCTTCTCTGTCAGCACATTTACATGTGATAAATGCAGGGAGAAAGTCAAGCTGACGGAGAAGATTTCAGAACTAGAGACATCCAAACTTTAATTGAGGTTAATTGTAAGAGTGCAAGGGCTTTAAATACTGCTTTGGATGTGGCTAGCTTAGTGAACACTGTACACTGTTCAATTCCGGCTATAGTAGAGCCCGTGCAGCAGGGCAGATGGGTGACCGTATCGTGGAAAGAAAACACTGCTCTTCCGTTCCGATTACCATAACAAATGGATTCTCCCCATTCAGTGAAACATCCACTGAAAATCCTGTTAATTGTGCCCTAGTTATTGGTGATTCGATCACACGGAATGTGAAAATAGAGACACCAGCCACCATAGTCACATGTCTGCCAGGAGCCAGAGCGCCTGACATCAAAGCAAACTTAAAAGTGCTGGCTAATGCTAATCCTTCAAAAAATTCTCTAAGATTATTTTTCACGTCGGCACTAATGATTGTTCGACTTTGCCAGTCGGAGATCACTAAATTTAATGTTAAAAAGGTGTCTGAACGCGCAAATACGATGTCAGGCACTGTAATTTGCTCTGGCCCCCTTCCTGTTCGAAGGAGTGATGAGATAGTTAGTAGACTGTCCTCATTTAATGACTGGCTGTTTAAGTGGTGTCCGCAAAATAATATAGAATTCATAGACAGTTGGAAAAGTTTTTGGGGCAGACCTGACCTGTTGAAAAGAGATGGTATTCATCCCTCCTGGGATGGTGCTGCTCTGGGTTACACTTTATAATAACTGCATGCTATTAATCATTAGTTATGCATTAGTAAACAGTTAATTAATAATTTATAAAGCATTAATAGACATTAAGCAGTTTATAAATACAGCTATACTTGCTTTATTCTTGATTTATAATCATATCTATAATGCTTTTAATAATCAGATTATAATTTCTAAATTAAGTTACATTATTTACAAACAAGGAGCCAAACCTTATTTAGGAGTTGTCAGTGGTTCATAAGATTACTTAGACAGTGTAAGTAAATAATTAATAAAACTATTTTAATGTAGATTCATACATCTTATTACTCAGACAAATAGTAATAGTTACTTAGTCTGTTAGTGAATGCTTTATTAATATATATTACCGTAATTCATGGTTAATTCAGTTAGTTATAAAGTTACAGTTATAAAGCATTTAATATTGGTCAGTTAACTATTTTGTGAGCTCTATTTATAGTGAGGACTATTTATGCCTTGTAATTTTTTTTTACTAGCATTTACAAAGGAGATTTAAAGGCTCAGTTATCTTCTAAACAAAAATAAAACAAACACAACACATTAATACAGAACAAAAATATTAAAAAATATTTACATTTACATTTAATATAAAAATGAAAAATAAACTTCTGCAATATCATAAAAATGAAAAGAAACAAAGCTACATAATGAACAAACAGCAGACAATGAACAAAAAGAATAAAATGTCTTAATAAAGCATTTATAGTTGTATTTTTAAACTGCTTACTGATGTTTGTAAATTATAAATAAACTGTTTATTAATGCTTAACTAATTATTAATAGCATGCAGTTATTATAAAGTGTTACCCTGCTCTTCTCTTTAGTAATATGGCACATAGTCTTAGAGCTCAAACATGACAATCTGGGGCTCAGGTCAGGAAGTAGACAGACTGACTAAACCGACCGTCTGCTAGCGGCCTCGCGTCACCAAGGTCAGATAAATCCCATCACATAGAGACTCTTTCACCTAGATATTAGGTGACCACAACATTCTTTTAAATAGACTCAAATTATTTTGGCATTAGTAGAATTGCACTAACATGGTTTAAATCATACTTATCTGACCGTTATCAGTTTGTAGCAGTAAATGAAGATAAGTCTTATCGGTCAAAAGTTCAGTATGACGTACCACAAGGCTCAGTACTAGGACCGCTGCTGTTCACTTTGTACATGCTACCATTAGGACATATCATTAAGAAGCATGGCATTAGTTTTCACTGTTATGCTGATGATACTCAGCTCTATATTTCTTCACGCCGTGACTAAACTTACCAATCCACAAAATTAACGGAATGCATAGCTGATATAAAAAATTAGATGACTAGTAATTTCCTACTACTTAATTCTGAAAAAAAATTCTAATTATTAGACAACAAACTTCCACACGTAATAACCTAGAATACTGTCTAACACTTGATGGCTGCTCTGTTAAGTCTTCGTCGTCGGTTAGGAACCTGTGTGTGTGTGTGTGTGTGCTCTTTGATAGCAATCTTTCATTTGAAAGTCATGTGCTAGTATCTGTAAAACCACATTTTTTCATCTTAAAAACATATCTAAATTAAGTAATATGCTCTCAATTAAAAATGCAGAACAATTAGTTAATGTGTTCATGACATCAAGGCTAGATTATTGTAATGCTCTACTGGGTGGTTGCCCTGCACACTTAATAAACAAACTACAGCTGGTCCAAAATGCAGCCGCTAGAGTTCTTTCAGAACCAGGAAGTATGACCATATTATAATACCTATAGCCTTCCTGTAGCTCAAAAAGTCGAGCATTGGCGTTTGCAACGCCAAGGCCATGGGTTCAATTCCCAGGGAAAGCAAGAACTGATGAGAATGTAAAATGCGTACCTTGAAATGCAATGTAAGTCGCTTTGGATAAAAGCGTCTGCCAAATGCATAAAAGAAAAAGTAAAGTAAACTTAGAATATCAAAATCGACTGCTGGCGGTAGGTCCTTTTCCTATTTAGCACCAAAACTTTGGAACAGTCTTCCTAACATTGTCCGGGAAGCAGACACACTCTGTCAGTTCAAATCTAGACTAAAAACACATCTCTTTGAACTAGCTTAAACATAACACACTATAAACTTCTATAATTCAATGTTAGGCTGCATAGTTTAGATCAGCCGGAACCAGGAACACTTCCCATAAATCCTGATGTACTCGTTACATTATAAGAAGGATGATGTCTACGCTAATATTAGTCTCTCTGTTTATCCCGAGGTTTACTGCAGTCCGCCGTATCCAGGCCGTATTCGAATCTGATGAAGGACCTGCACCTGAACACGACGACAACGCAGTCCTGAAGTGTCAACTAGTCTCTCCCTTGTGAAGGCCTCCTTCCTTTTACCTCTGTACTGATAAAACTTTGTCGGGATAATTCCGATTCACGTGGCTACGCCGAAGCGATAAAAATTTTCACAGCCACCAGGCACTGTTTTATGCAAATGAGCATCCGGATCGCATTAAAGGTTTTCTGTTAGAACAGTGTCGTGTTAGCGGCCCCTGAGTTAATAACTAATGATCATTGTGACGGAAGTGAATCTAACTTTAACTGAACAATAACTTTATTCTAGAGCTGCTCTAAAGCCAAACAATCTCTGATACTTTAATTTGCTATTATAACTTGTAAAGCTGCTTTGAAACAGTCCATATTGTTAAAAGCGCTATATAAATGAAGAGGCCACTGGAGCTGCTAGAAAGGAGGCCACTGGAGCTGCTGGAGAGGAGGCCACTGAAGCTGCTGGAGAAGAGGCTACTGGAGCTGCTGGTGAAAAGGCCACTGGAGCTGCTGGAAAGGAGGCTACTGGAGCTGCTGGAGAGGAGGCCACTGGAGCTGCTGGAGAGGAGGCCACTGGAGCTGCTGAAGAGAGGAGGCCCCTGGAGCTGCTGGAGAGGAGGCCACTGGAGCTGCTGGAGAGGAGGCCACTGGAGCTGCTGAAGAGAGGAGGCTACTGGAGCTGTTGGAGAGAATGCCGCTTGAGCTACTGGAGAGGAGGCCACTAGAACTGCTGAAAAGGAGGCCACTGAAGCTGCTGGAGAGGAGGTGCCTGAATCTGCTGGAGAGAAGGCTACTGGAGCTGCTGGAGAGAAGGCCACTTAAGGTGCTGGAGAGGAGGGTACTGGAGCTGTTGGAGTGGAGGCCACTGAAGCTGCTGGAGAGGAGGCCACTGGAGCTGCTGGAGAGGAGGCCACTGGAGCTGCTGGAGAAAAGGCCACTGAAGCTTCTGGAGAGGAGACCACAGAAGCTGCTGGAGAGAAGGCCACTGGAGCTGCTGGAGAGGAGGCCACTGAAGCTTCTGGAGAGGAGACCACAGAAGCTGCTGGAGAGAAGGCCACTGGAGCTGCTGGAGAGGAGGCCACTGAAGCTGCTGGAGAGGAGGCTATTGGAGCTGATGGAGAGAAGGCCACTGGAGCTGCTGGACAGGAGGCCACTGAAGCTGCTGGAGAGGAGGCCACTGGAGCTGCTGGAGAGGAGGCCACTGGAGCTGTTGGAGAGAAGGCCACTTGAGCTACTTGAGAGGAGGCCACTAGAACTGCTGGAGAGGAGGCCACTGGAGCTGCTGGTGAGAAGGCCACTGGAGATGCTGGAGAAGAGGCCACTGGAGCTGCTGGTGAAAAGGCCACTGGAGCTGCTAGAAATGAGGCCACTGGAGCTGCTGGAGAGGAGATCACTGAATCTGCTGGAGAGAAGGCTACTGGGGCTGCTGAGAGAAGGCCACTGGAGCAGCTGAAGTGGAGGCCACTTGAGCTGCTGGTGAGAAGGCCACTGGAGATGCTGGAGAAGAGGCCGCTGGAGCTGCTGGTGAAAAGGCCACTGGAGCTGCTGGAAAGGAGGCCAGTGGAGCTGCTGGAGAGGAGGCCACTGGAGCTGTTGAAGTGGAGGCTACTGGAGCTGTTGGAGTGGAGGTCACTGG
The DNA here is from genome assembly GCA_030578275.1 of Meda fulgida. Lineage (NCBI taxonomy): Eukaryota > Metazoa > Chordata > Actinopteri > Cypriniformes > Leuciscidae > Meda > Meda fulgida. The sequence continues at coordinate 37,446,816 of CM060617.1, read as the reverse complement.
AGCTGCTGAAGTGGAGGCTACTGGAGCTGCTAGTGAGAAGGCCACTGGAGATGCTGGAGAGGAGGCCACTAGAGCTGCTGGAAAGGAGACCACTGGAGCTGCTGGAGAGGAGGCCACTGGAGCTGCTGCAGAGGAGGCTGCTGGAGAGGAGGCCAATGGAGCTGGTGGAGAAAAGGTCACTGGAGCTGCTGAAAAGGAGACCACTGGAGCTGCTGAAAAAGAGGCCACTGGAGCTGATGGAGAGGAGGCTACTGGAGCTGCTGAAAAAGAGGCCACTGGAGCTGATGGAGAGGAGATCATTGGAGCTGCTGGAGAGGAGGCCACTGGAGCTGCTGGAGAGGAGGCCACTGGAGCTGATGGAGAGGAGGCCACTGAAGCTGCTGGTGAGGAGGCCACTGGAGCTGCTGTAGAGCAGGCTACTGGAGCTGTTGGAGTGGAGGGCACTGAAGCTGCTGGAGAAAAGGCCACTGGAGCTGCTGGAAAGGAGACCACTGGAGCTGCTGGAGAGGAGGCCACTGGAGCTGCTGGAGAGGAGGCCACTGGAGCTGCTGGAGAGGAGACCACTGGAGCTGCTGGAGCGGAGGCCACTGGAGCTGCTGAAGTGAAGGCTACTTGAGCTGTTGGAGTGGAGACCACTGGAGCTGCTGAAGTGGAAGCCACTGGAGCTGCTGGTGAGAAGGCCGCTGGAGATGTTGGAGAAGAGGCCACTGGAGCTGCTAGAAAGGAGGCCACTGGAGCTGCTGGAGAGGAGGCCACTGGAGCTGCTGGAGAGGAGGCCACTGAAGCTGCTGGAGAAGAGGCCACTGGAGCTGCTGGTGAAAAGGCCACTGGAGCTGTTGGAAAGGAGGCTATTGGAGATGCTGGAGAGGAGGCCACTGAAGCTGCTGGAGAGAAGGCTACTGAAGCTGCTGGAGAGGAGACCACTGTAGCTGCTGGAGAGGAGGCCACTGGAGCTGCTGGAGAGGAGGCCACTGGAGCTGCTGGAGAAGAGGCCACTGGAGCTGCTGGAGAGGAGGCTACTGGAGCTGTTGGAGAGAAGGCCACTAGAACTGCTGAAAAGGAGGCCACTGAAGCTGCTGGAGAGGAGGTCACTGAATCTGCTGGAGAGAAGGCTACTGGAGCTGCTGGAGAGAAGGCCACTTAAGGTGCTGGGGGGGAGGGTACTGGAGCTGTTGGAGTGGAGGCCACTGAAGCTGCTGGAGAGGAGGCCACTGGAGCTGCTGGAGAGGAGGCCCCTGGAGCTGCTGGAGAACAGGCCACTGAAGCTTCTGGAGAGGAGGCCACAGAAGCTGCTGGAGAGAAGGCTACGGGAGCTGCTGGATAGAAGGCCACTGGAGCTGCTAGAGAGGAGGCCACTGAAGCTGCTGGAGAGGAGGCTACTGGAGCTGATGGAGAGAAGGCCACTGGAACTGCTGGACAGGAGGCCACTGAAGCTGCTGGAGAGGAGGCCACTGGAGCTGCTGGAGAGGAGGCTACTGGAGCTGATGGAGAGGAGGCCACTGGAGCTGCTGGAGAGGAGGCTACTGGAGCTGCTGGAGAGAAGGCCACTTGAGCTACTTGAGAGGAGGCCACTAGAACTGCTGGAGAGGAGGCCACTGGAGCTGCTGGAGAGGAGGTTGCTGGAGCTGTTGGAGTGGAGGCTAATGGAGCTACTGGAGAGGAGGCCACTGGATCTGCTGGAGAGGAGGCTACTAGAGCTGCTGGAGTGGAGGCCACTGAAGCTGCTGGAGAGGAGGTCACTGGAGCTGCTGGAGAGGAGGCCACTGGAGCTGCTGGAGAGGAGGTTGCTGGAGCTGCTGGAGAGGAGGCTACTGGAGCTGCTGAAGAGGAGGCTACTAGAGCTGCTGGAGAGGAGGTCACTGGAGCTGCTGGAGAGGAGACAACTGGAGCTGCTGGAGAGGAGGTCACAGGAGCTGCTGGAGAGGAGGCCACTGGAGCTGCTGGAGAAAAGGCCACTGAAGCTGTTGGAGAGGAGGCCACTGGAGCTGCTGGAGAAAAGGCCACTGAAGCTGTTGGAGTGGAGGCCACTGAAGCTGCTGGAGAAAAGGCCACTGATGAGGCTGGAGAGGAGGCCACTAAATGCTGATGGAGAGAAGGCCACTGGAGCTGCTGGAGAGGAGGCCACTGGAGCTGCTGGAGACGAGGCCACTGAAGCTGCTGGAGAGGAGGCTATTGGAGCTGATGGAGAGAAGGCCACTGGAACTGCTGAAAAGGAGGCCACTGAAGCTGCTGGAGACGAGGCCACTGAAGCTGCTGGAGAGGAGGCTACTGGAGCTGATGGAGAGAAGGCCACTGGAACTGCTGAAAAGGAGGCCACTGAAACTGCTGGAGAGGAGGCTACTGGAGCTGACGGAGAGAAGGCCACTGGAACTGCTGAAATGGAGGCCACTGAAGCTGCTGGAGAGAAAGCTACTGGAGCTGCTGGAGAGAAGGCCACTGGAACTGATGGAGTGGAGGCCACTGGAGCTACTGGAGAGAAGGCTACTGGAGCTGCTGGAGAGAAGGCTACTGAAGCTGCTGTAGAGAAGGCCACTGGAGCTGCTGGAGAGGAGGCCACTGAAGCTGCTGGAGAGGAGGTCACTAGAGATGCTGAAGAGGAGGCCACTGGTGCTGCTGGAGAGGAGGTTGCTGGAGAGGAGGCTACTGGAGCTGTTGGAGAGAAGGCCACTTGAGCTACTGGAGAGGAGGCTACTGGAGCTGCTGGAGAGGAGGCCACTGGAGCTGCTGAAGAGGAGGCCACTGAAGCTGCTGAAGAGGAGGCTACTGGAGCTGCTGGAGAAAGGCCACTGAAGCTGCTGGAGAGGAGGCCACTGGAGCTGCTGGAGAGGAGGCTGCTGGAGCTGTTGGAGTGGAGCCTAATGGAGCTGCTGGAGAGTAGGTCACTGGAGCTGCTGAAGAGGAGGCCACTGAAGCTGCTGGAGAGGAGGCCACTGGAGCTGCTGGAGAAAAGACCACTGAAGCTGCTGGAGAGGAGGCCACTAAATGCTGCTGGAGAGAAGGCTACTGGAGCTGCTGGAGAGAAGGCCACTGGAGCTGCTGGAGAGGAGGCCACTGGAGCTGCTGGAGAGGAGGCCACTGGAGCTGCTGGAGAGGAGGCCACTGGAGCTGGTGGAGAGGAGGCCACTGAAGCTGCTGGAGAGGAGGCTGCTGGAGCTGATGGAGAGAAGGCCACTGGAACTACTGAAAAGGAGGCGACTGAAGCTGCTGGAGAGAAAGCTACTGGAGCTGCTGGAGAGGAGGCTACTGGAGCTGATCGAGCGGAGGTCACTGGAACTACTGGAGCGAAGGCCACTGGAGCTGCTGGAGAGGAGGTCACCAGAGCTGCTGGAGAGGAGGCCACTGAAGCTGCTGGAGAGGAGGCCGGTGGAGAGGAGGCCACTGAAGCTGCTGGAGAGGAGGCCACTGGGGCTGCTGGAGCTGTTGGAGAGAAGGCTACTGAAGCTGCTCTAGAGAAGGCCACTGAAGCTGCTGGAGAGAAGGCCACTGAAGCTGCTGGAGAGGAGGTCACTAGAGCTGCTGGAGAGGAGGCCACTGAAGCTGCTGGAGAGGAGGCCACTGAAGCTGCTGGAGAGGAGGCCACTGAAGCTGCTGGAGAGGAGCCCACTGGAGCTGCTGGATTGGAAGCTGCTGGAGAGGAGGCTACTGGAGCTGTTGGAGAGAAGGCCACTTGAGCTACTCGAGAAGAGCTACTGGAGCTGCTGGAGAGGAGGCCACTGGAGCTGCTGGAGAGGAGGCCACTGAAGCTGCTGGAGAGGAGGCCACTCAAGCTGCTGGAGAGGAGGCTACTGGAGCTGTTGGAGAAAAGATCACTGAAGCTGCTGGAGAGGAGGCTACTAGAACACGTACACCGAGCTGACCCCAGCATACATTTTCAGTAGTATAAATACAAGTAGTCCGCGTCTGTGCTGTGTCTGCAGCTGTGTATGTGTCTGAACTGGATTATTATCGAGGCTTGCCGGGGTCCCCTCGGTGGACGTGTTCCACACATAATAGTAATAATAATAATAATAATAATAATAACAATAAACTTATTTTATAGAGCGCCTTTAAAAGCAGCTTCTCAAAGCACTGTACATAATATCACACTCCACCGGAAAAGACATCAAATAAAAGTTAATAAAAACAAAAGCAGCAACATTAATAATAAAAATTGCTATAAAGCGATCACGAAGAGACATCATCAGTCAAATGGAAGTTTAAAAAAATGTGTCTTGAGAAGAGCTTTAAAAATGCAAAGAGTTTGTGCTTCCCTTAGATCAGGAGGGATAGAGTTCCAAAGTCTAGAAGCATAAACAGAAAAAGCCCTGTCACCCATAGATATTAGATGTGTTTGTGGAACAGTTAACAAATTACACTGTGAAGAACGCAGTCTGCGATTTGGAGTATAGCTGCTTAATAAGCCAGATAAGTATTGCGGAGCTGAACCATGTAAGACCTTGTATGTCAACATCATGATCTTAAAATCAACACGGAAACCTGACCGGGAGCCAGTGTAAGGACTTCAAATTTGGAGTAATATTGTCAAATTTCCTGGTTCCCCTCAGGATCCGGGCGGCAGAGTTCTGAACATATTGCAATTTGTTAATTGTGGTTTTAGAAACTCCAGCTAAGACAGCATTACAATAATCCAGCTGTGAGAACACAAATGAATTAATCAGCTTTTCAGCGACAGATAAGTTTAGCAGTAGGCGTAGTCTGGCAATATTTCTGAGGTGGAAAAAGGATGCCTTCACAGTGCTCTGAACAAAAAAATCAAAAGTGAGGCCGTAGTCAAAAATTACACCTCATCTTCCTCATCTTACTTTGTGTCTCTAAAACAGAGCCATCAACAGACAGGGACAGTGGAGCCGCTTTACGAATTTGATGACGGGAACCTATAAGCATAACCTCAGTTTTCCCGCTGTTCAGGCAAAGAAAGTTATTGTTCAACTATGCTTTTATCTCAGAGATACAGCCAGAAAGATAACAAGCATCGATGTCTTCACCAGATTTAGAAGGGATGTAGATTTGGGTATCGTCAGCAAAAAAGTGATAATGAAGGCCAAGTGATCACAGTAGATGCCCAAGTGGAGATTGATAAATATTAAAGAGTAGAGGGCCCAGAACTGATCCCTGAGGAACACCAGTGAGCACTGAGCAAGTGTCAGACCCAAAGCCACACATAGAAATAAAATGGGAACGATCTGTAAAATAGGATTTAAACCAGTTTAAAACTATCCCGGACACACCAAAAACACTTTCAAGACGGGTAAGTAATAGACCATGATCTACTGTATCGAAGGCAGCTCTAAGGTCAAGAAGAATGAGAAGTGAGGTAGCTCCAGAATCAGAGGCCATAAGTCATTGGTAACTTTGACCAACGCCGTTTCAGTGCTGTAGATCAGCGTGTACACTTCCACACAATTATTTTCCCTCCACAAATTATCTGGCTGTCTTTATAGTGTTTTAACAATGGATTGTAGAGGTGCTGTTAGCGACGGGCTTCTTCACATAGCCTCTTCCTCATGCAGACCCTCGCGCACACGGAAAGCATATCACTAGCTTGACCCGTACTTTTTTTTATTTTTTATTATTACACTTCACCAAACCACACTACAAAAGAACCAAAGAATCTTGTAAAGATTATTACTTGTGACATTAGGACAAAATATATGGATATGACAACATGTATACAACAAAAATAAAGATATCTTAAGCCTCTGCTGTTTTCACAAATCTCACCCTGCACATATATGAGAATAGGGAGAACATGCTATTTAAGGAAATTATATAGTTATATTTTCAGAATGACCTAGTCTGTGGGGTAAAATTATAATTAATGTAGATACCATGTTCTGAACATCATATACTTTGTTTTTCCATTAAATGTAATCTAACTAGGTTGTCAAATAAAAATATTTGGACTTTACATTTTAAAATTACCTCAAGTTAACGCTAGCTAGTTAGCTAGCCAGTTACCATCAGCTAACAATATTTGATTTTTAGCATGGTTCATTAATATATATTAACATTTTTATATACTGTTTGTTTGGCTTGTCTTTTTAATTTTGAGCTAACATTGCTTGTACTCTGATTTTGGTGTAAATGGATAAAGCAAATTGCTTTGTCAGAGTAGAGGCATTTTGCGCCACCTGTGGGGCAAATCCAATAACATGAAAACTCTGGACATTTTTCTCACTTGGTTTATAATTTATGCCATTGTCACTGAAAACTAGAATATTTGTTCTAAACATGTTTATGACCCAGTCCTTGAGGGAGTGTTTTATGGTCTGTGTTGATGTAGTCAAATCTGGAAACTTCTACATGTAATCACAAATAAAATCAAAGACATTTCTCTTAAACTCATTTAAAGTTAATTAAACTCATCTTAGCCTTGTGATTATCATCTTGTAAATAGATTTAATTGTGATATTGATATATTTTGTACATTCTGTGGTTTACATGTTGAAACATTTAATCATTTATTTAGTGTGTTTTTGGTCCGATTTCTGTTCTTTTCATGTCCATCTTTACAAATGTTTTATTAGTTATTTTCTCCTTTTACGAATCCTATCATAAGGAATGTTGCTCAATTTATCTGCTACTTCTTTTAGCAAAATGTAGTATTCATGATTGTAAATTTTGGGGACATAAGCCTTTTGTTTTTTCAGTTCAACGATAGCTAAATACAATGTTATATTTAAAATTAAGAAAGCTGTCAAATGTGTTTCTATTTGTAAACATTTTCATACTTTTATTAAACTTTTAAATTGGTTGCTGTTTTATTTGATGTATTAATGTCTTGGTTTTGTTTATTCAATGTAGCCCACTGACTAGTGAATATTTTAAACATTGTTTTTAAAGGCGTGTGTATTTACAGTATAATTATGATGACGTCAGATGCCCAATGACACGCCCTCATGTGTTCCTCCAATCAGAAGCGCTTCCTGTCAGAATCGGGGGGATTATGGATATCTCATATCTTTCATATGTTCATTCTGAAGAGAAAAAGACAGATCTGCTCTGATTCTTAAACTACAATATATAAATGTGTGTGTGTTAGTGTGTAACGGGAATACGTGCCATCTTTACGTTTGTGTCATGACATCAGATTTACACTCGACAGGAAGTGTTTAGTGAAACTGCTGAATGATTTCCTTAGCGTCGCGCAGGATTATAACGATATTCTGCGGATGTTTCTGACTACAGCACGAGTCAGTGAACGTGTAGCTGTTCTGTGGATAAGCTGGTTTATATCATGGACACTGACCGCCTGTCTCCCTCTGAGCTAGTGCTAACGCTGGATTAAACGCTGTCTCTGCGATGCTAACGGCTGTCCGGTGAATGCGGTGTGTGTGAGGCGATGAGCCCCCAGAAGAAGATGAAGAAGAGGAAGGAGCTGAACGCGCTGATCGGCCTGAGCGAGACCCGCAGGAAGAGCAAACACCGGCTCCTGCGCTCAGAGCCGCCCGACAGCCAGAGCGACGAGTCCGGCTCAGAGGAGCGCGAGTTCCGCGGCGGCCTGTTCGGCGCGTGAGTGTGTGTGTGTGTGTGTACAGTTCAGTCCTGAGTGGGTGTTTACAGTTAAAGGCCTGATGGACAAGTGTGTGCGTGAGTGAGACTCTCTCTCTCTCTCTCTCTCTCTCTCTCTCTCTCTCTCTCTCTCTCTCTCTCTCTCTCTCTCTCTCTCTCTCTCTCTCTCTCTCTCTCTCTCTGCAGGAGTTCAGTGCAGTGCTGCTCTCTCTGTTATTCTGTTTATTGTCTTCTAATAGGGTTGAGAAATAAGCAGATCTAGCAGCTTTTAAAGCCTCTCTGTAAGCAATCGAGCTCTCCTTCCATGAAATCCGAAATACCTCTAGTTTAGTTTTCTTCCAGTTGCGCTCCATTTTTCTGGCTGCTCTCATAAGTGTGTGTGTGTGTGTGTGTGTGTGTGTGTGTGTGTGTGTGTGTGTGTGTGTGTGTGTGTGTGTGTGTGTGTGTGTGTGTGAGTGAGTGTGTGCTCGTTGTACCATGGCCTTGGACTATTTTCTTTAATCTTCTTTAAGCGCAACGGAGCAACTGCGTCTAAAGTGCTGGAAAAGAGAGAGTTAAAAGTTTCTGTTGCAATATCAAGTTCTTCTAAGCTATCCGGGATGCTGAGATGATGAACCTGATTAGGATGATAATTGATAAAGCAATCTTTAGTGGCAGAAGTTATAGGTCTCTGTGTGTGTGTGTGGCGCTCTCTCTCTCTCTCTGTGTCTGCAGGAGTTCAGTGCAGTGCTGCTCTCTCTGTTATCCTCTGTGTGTGTGTGTAACTCTCTCTCTCTCTCTGTGTGTGTGTGTGTCTGCAGGAGTTCAGTGCAGTGCTGCTCTCTCTGTTATCCTCTGTGTGTGTTTATCCTGCTGGCCGCCTGCATTATGGCGTGTGCTGGACTCATCTGGATGCAGATCGCACTCAAAGAGGACCTGGACTCCCTGAAGGAGAAGATCCGCACCAGTACGTCCCTGTCTGACCGCACAACACACACTGAGCCTGAGTCAGTCTGAGCGCGAGCCCGAGCCCGTGACTCTGAGCGAGTCTAGTGTAGTCTGAGTGTGTGTAGTCTGAGTCTATCGCACACCGGACGCGCACTTTCTCAGTTTATGGGCAGCAATATTGTTATATTTAAGGACATTACTGAATTAAGATAATGTATGTACTATGTTATGATTGTACTGTATAATTAAATACAATCGTTGCTGAGTTTGCAGTCTGAACACTTTATCTCAGAGCGTCCGTTAACTGAATGAATTGAGAATCTCAGCTGAAAATCCAAAAACATCAACAATTTTCTTTCAAGCAGCTGATTTCTGTAAATGAATGTATATTGCGGCACAGGGTGAAGTTAATATACATTAACGACGATTTGAGACAAATAAATGTAAATTTAATATAAAACCATGTAAATGGCGCTCTGTGGCAGGGTTTTGAACAAGGTCCTGAGCCGTAGCTGGCGCCGCGGACAGACGCCGAATGGCGCCGCCGGTGTGTGTGCACTCATAGGGAATAATGTGTTCGAATTTCAAAGACATGGCGCTGCGCTTCTCGTTCGGTGTGCGACCCCCTTAAGTCAGAGTCCTGCACCCATGCTGAACCATTCATTCATTCACTCATTCACTCACATTATTCCACAGAAATACAGCCTGCTCTTCATTATCATTAGGGTCTTTCGCACCGGAGGAACCTTTTCATCGTTCCTAGAACTGTTGGCAGAAGTTCCTGGATTTTGGCGCGTTCACACCGCAGGAACTAGGAGCGATTTTAGTTCTAGGAACTCATTTTTGGAGGAATTTACTCCTCCTTCAGAGTGGGTCTAAACCAGCGCTATGGGAACTATCTGTGAAGTTAGTGTTCGCTGATTGGCCGAACGAACGCGAATCCCCAGCACCCGCCTTTTTTTTTTTTTTTTGAAAAAAAGCTGTGATTATAGCCTACATATTTACTCCACAAACTAACTCTAGGAACATGTAAAGCTGATAGATGAAGCTCTTGACCTTTACGCTGAGGAGAAAACCCAACGCAACTTTGAGGAGACAGAGAAACATGACTATGTATTTCTCCTCAGAAACATCAAACACACGGCAAACGCTTATAACTTTTCACTACTGTCTACTTTCTATGTATAACAGTTCTAATAGCGTATTAGACAGGACTGTTAGACGGATCGTAAACGAATGAACAGGAGAACGTGAGCGCTGTGAGCTCAGTCGTTCTCAGCACGTCAAAATAAGTCACAACAAGCGCGGCTTACGTCTCTTCAGAGTTCCTACTGGCGCTGCGAATGCAACAGGAAAAACCTTCCCAGGGGAACATTAGTTCTCGGGGACCCATCCTGATGGCCAGTTACTAGAACTGAGTTCCTAGAACTATGCGGTGTGAAAGCCCCTGGTATCTCCATGCTGTCATTCGCTAGAATTCATCAAACACCTTCATAGACAACAAATGTTATATGAACCTTCTGCTAACGTTTCCATGAAGTTATGAAAATGTTCTGGTTGATGTGTCAATAGACAGCAGTCAGAAGGTGTGTGTGTGTGTGTGTGTGTGTGTGTGTGTGTGTGTGTGTGTGTGTGTGTGTGTGTGTGTGTGTGTGTGTGAGAGCAGTGTTTGGTGTTGTTCTGGTGTGTGTGTGTGTGTGAGAGCAGTGTTTGGTGTTGTTCTGGTGTGTGTGTGTGTGTGTGTGAGTGAGAGCAGTGTTTGGTGTTGTTCTGGTGTGTGTGTGTGTGTGTGTGTGAGTGAGAGCAGTGTTTGGTGTTGTTCTGGTGTGTGTGTGAGAGAGCAGTGTTTGGTGTTGTTCTGGTGTGTGTGTGTGTGTGAGTGAGAGCAGTGTTTGGTGTTGTTCTGGTGTGTGTGTGTGTGTGTGTGTGTGTGTGTGTGAGTGAGAGCAGTGTTTGGTGTTGTTCTGGTGTGTGTGTGTGTGTGTGTGAGTGAGAGCAGTGTTTGGTGTTGTTCTGGTGTGTGTGTGTGTGTGAGTGAGAGCAGTGTTTGGTGTTGTTCTGGTGTGTGTGTGTGTGTGTGTGTGTGTGTGTGTGTGTGTGAGTGAGAGCAGTGTTTGGTGTTGTTCTGGTGTGTGTGAGTGAGAGCAGTGTTTGATGTTGTTCTGGTGTGTGTGTGTGAGTGAGAGCAGTGTTTGGTGTTGTTCTGGTGTGTGTGTGTGAGCAGTGTTTGATGTTGTTCTGGTGTGTGTGTGTGTGTGTCTGAGTGAGCAGTGTTTGATGTTGTTCTGGTGTGTGTGTGTGTGTGTGAGTGAGAGCAGTGTTTGGTGTTGTTCTGGTGTGTGTGTGTGTGTGTGAGTGAGAGTAGTGTTTGGTGTTGTTCTGGTGTGTGTGTGTGTGTGTGTGTGAGTGAGAGCAGTGTTTGATGTTGTTCTGGTGTGTGTGTGTGTGTGTGTGTGTGAGTGAGAGCAGTGTTTGATGTTGTTCTGGTGTGTGTGTGTGTGTGTGTGTGTGTGAGTGAGAGCAGTGTTTGATGTTGTTCTGGTGTGTGTGTGTGTGTGTGTGTGAGTGAGAGCAGTGTTTGATGTTGTTCTGGTGTGTGTGTGTGTGTGTGTGTGTGTGTGTGAGAGAGAGTGAGAGCAGTGTTTGATGTTGTTCTGGTGTGTGTGTGTGTGTGTGTGTGAGTGAGAGCAGTGTTTGATGTTGTTCTGGTGTGTGTGTGTGTGTGTAGTGGACAGCAGTCAGAAGCTGTCGTCACACGAGATCCTGGCGCTCAGTGAAGAGCTGAAGGCTGAACAGATGAAGCTGGAGGAAATGGAGAATGGAGAGAGAGGCCTGGTCAAGCTCTGGTCCAACCTGACCGACATCAGCCAGAAGGTGTGTGTGTGTTTATTTTTAGAATCCCATTAGCTGAAAGTCTGTGCCATCAGCTAGTCTTCCTGGGTTCCATTCTAAAAAATTACATTACAACAACAACAACACATTTCAATCATCACAGTAAACAATATATACATTTTATATATGTACATACACACACTCATACCTGCATACAATCTAGTTTCGATTCATAAGACTAAATATAAATACCATATTATTTACAATTACCTTAATCATAACATATAAAAACCTACATCGACACATAACTTCTTTTAAATGCCAGCTTATTACAAGCTGACGAACTTCAGTGGGGATGTTATTCCAGATGACTATTGCTCTATACAGGACGGTTTTCTTCATAAAATTGGTTTTTGGATGGGGGTCATTATATGACCATTATTTGTCTTTCTGGTGTTATGATTATGCACAGAATTACAATACACTACTTGATTAAACAGAAATAGGCATTTTCATTGTCAATGTGTTATATATCATACTGCTTAAAGTGACTGTTATTCTTTGGATAAAAGTGAGCCATGAGAGAGTAGAAGACTTCTGATCTCTACTTGTGTTAGTCGAGCAGGCCAGAACCAGTCTTGCTGCTTCATTTTGCACAACCTGAATTTTTGACAAGCCTTTTTAGTTGCAGAAGACCACACCTCAGTGCAGTGTGACAAGTGACATACTATTAATGACTATTTTTAAAGTTTCCTGATTCACATAATGACAACATTTTTTTAGTTAATGCAATGCCACATCCTGTTCTGTTAACAATAGTATTTATGTGTTCTGTCCAAGAAAGACTCTATCAATAACCAGACCCAGCAGTTTAGCCTTTTCTACTCTGTGTATTCTCTGCCCGACTATATGTAACTTTAAATCTGATCCAAGAATCAATATTTGTTTTGATCCAATGATCATACTTTTAGATTTGGATATATTTAAGACTAATTTGTCCACTTATACACCGAATCCAACTCTCCAGACAGAACATGATTAAGTTTGTCACATGAGTCTGAAGCATATAAACAGTCCAATCATCTGCAAACATCGGCATTGATGCTTTTTTGACAGCTAAGGGCAAATCATTAATAAAAACTGAAAACAAAAGAGGACCCAAACAACTTCCTTGTGGTAAACCACAAACTAAACCTTTATAATTAGATAAAGAACCATTATAAAAAACCCGCTGCGTTCTTTGTGAAAGATAACTTTTCATTAGTAAAATAGCAGAAGGAGAAAATCCGTAGATCTTTAATTTCTCAATTAAACTATAATGGTCTATTACATTAGATGCAGCACTGAAGTCCAACATGACCACTCCAACTCATTCAGTTATCCGTACTTCTAAGCCATCCATCGGTCATTGTGCAAGAGCTGGACAGGTAGAATGTGCCTTTCTATATGCATGCTGAAACATAGTCATCAAATTATTGTTCTGAAAGTAATTACGAATTTGTGTATGAATAATCTTTTCCATAACTTCACTGAGTGCAGGCAGAATACTTATAGGTCTACAGTTATGCCCGTTATAAGATAATCGATTGTTTTTTATCAACGGAATAATTTTCCCCTCCTTCCACAAAGAGGGATAAAGCCCACTCGCTATACACTCATGAAATGTATAACACAAGGGAGCAGCAGTATATTCAGCTGTTTTATTCGATGCTAGGCTGTCCAGGTTGTCTGTGCCTGGACTACCATGTGTTGGGAGAGACTTCAACAGGGCCATCACTTCTGCAGTTTGCACACGACTAAAATTAAAGTTACACATTTTATCAGCCATGATTTCATTTTTGATCAGTTCACAGTAATCAAAATCTTCTGTTCTAAAACCTTTTCTTAAATTATTTACTTTATTTATAAAATAATTATTAAAATAATCTGCAATGTCTTTAGATTCTGTTATAAAACCTCCATCAGACTCTACAAAAGAAGGCGATGCATTTCTATTTCTACCCATAATTTCATTTAGGACGTGCCAAAGCGTTTTGCCATCATCACTGTTTATTCTATTTTTGTAATACTCTTTCTTTTTCCTTTTATTTATTTAAGTAACTTGATTCCTTAATGTACAGTATTTTAATCTGTCCTCCAATAATCTCGTTTTCACAGCCACTTGTTTAGCTTCATCTCTTTGTTTCATCATATTTTTCAATGTTGAATCAATCCACCTCGCACCATTTGATTTTATTACCCTATTTTTCATCGGTGCATATTTATCAATGCACTAAAGTATACTCATGAAAGCATCCGAAGAAACTCCTGGGTAGTGGCCACAGTACACATCTTTCCAATCAACATGTTTTACTTCTCCCACAATCTTTCCAATAGCTGATACTTTATAAGACCTTTTATATAGCTTTAGGGACTTTCGCTTTCTTATTAACAGCAATGAGATTATGGTCACTAAACCCAACTGGTATTGGCACAACATCAGTACACTGGTACATTAGTGTAAATGTGGTCAATACATGTTGCTGTTGTAATGCCCACCTTGTTGGTAACGATTCTTGTTGTCGTTTGATGTAAATTGCAGACACTTATATAGGAAAGTAATTTCTTTTTCTTTGTGCATCTGTCATCATTCCAATCAATATTCATATCTCCAAATAAATATAGTTCACAATTGACATCAGAGACATTATCAAGCATTTCAC